>JARSSU010042492.1:0-15324 GCA_029619165.1 Eurosta solidaginis | reverse complement strand
ACCAGTCGCTCCTTCGCTCCGACATGATCCGCGGCAAATTGTGGTCACACAAGAGAGTTTACAATCGTTTTCCACCTGGTCGCAACAACGGACATGTTGGAGATGGCCCGTCGTGACCCCCTCTCAACCTCTGCTTCCATAGGCTGGTTCCGATAGAAACACTTTCTTGGCCGAGCATCTCATTCTTTCACTTCCGCAATTAAGACATGGCCTTATGTCAGCGGCAGCCCGCTGAGATTTAATTCGCTGGACTGTGTTGATCTCGGCGTAAGCTCGTACAGCTCATCATTAAATCTTCTTCGGCTCTACTTGTCCTCGTGCCATGCGCCACCGCGTAGAGGTCCATAATCTTTCTGACGAAACTTTTTCTCCTCGAACACTCCCGTACAGTCCTTAGTTAAATTCAATTAATTACAGATAGTTCACTTCATTATTCACCAATAGCTCGTCGTTTTTTTAAAAAACATTAATGTTTCTGTGAGACATTAAATCATTTACGGTTTCCCTTGCAACCCTACATTCATGTCTCAGATATGGCGTTTTTGAACTGGCTCTGAGTTATGGCTACAATATTATTCCCACAGCCGTCCATTATTGAACTGAAGTTCAATGCTTCAGTCCTCAAGATTCAATTTTATGATATACCCACTTGCGCGACCCGACATTTTTTATTATGTTTCATGCAACATGAAATTGTATATTAACTTTTGGTCCCTGCTGAGGTATGGTACGTTGAGAACTTATGAAGATATACTCACCTTTAAGTATACCGAATATGATGCAGCGGTGCTATCTGGAGTTGATACTGTAGCATGCTCCGTTCCTCCTGTTTATCTTCTTGAAACCGCAACACTAGTTCCCGCACATTTGTGAGAGACATCTCTCCCAACGAAATCTCTGCACCATCACTGTGATTGTATTTTCTGTCGGTATTTTATCTAGTAACTCATCATGTGTCCCGGATCTGGTAAGATCGGACTCCACTATAATCATATATCAACCATACAACCCGATCGTTCAGATCAGACAGGTAATTTTTTGGTATATCCACGACGACCCCCCTTTTATGTTGTATTCTTGCTTTGGGTATTCTGATATACTTCTTCTTGCTCGCAATTTTGGGAAAGGTATAAGACACACGGTGAAGCTAGGCAGCTTCGAAACAACTCGGTTAACATATATGCTAATAAATAACAGGTCATATACTGCTTCTAATCCATCCTCGAAAAAATCACTTGTCATCGGGAGTCTATAGTAAATAGATTTTATAGCCCGATACACTTGATCGGTAAACAGAAATAGACTCAGATTTCTAGGTCAATTTTTCTCCCTTAATTTGAAAAGTATAAACGCGAAATTCGGTGATATATATCTTGTAATAATTCTCACAACTGAGGATGTTTCTCGAAAAAATGCACATGTTGTGCATCGAGCTCACATAATAGTATATATCCCATACAACCGATCCTTTCAGACTAGAACGAGTTTTGGCAATTTCATCACCTTTAATTTCCAATATATAAAAACGTTAAAGTTGGTGATTTTTTCTAAAGTGTCATTGAAGTGATTTCATGAAAAAATCAATTTCGTCGGAGCTCATATATAATAATATCTCCCCATCATACCGTATCCGTTCATATAAGGCGGTTTTTTTGCCTATTTTTTCTTATCTTTATACTTGAAAAATCGTTCTTTACGGTATGTACACTCTGTTCAACTATATATTTTCTTATCTCTATATTCAGCCGCATTATTTGGAATGATTACGAACCGGATTAAGTATTATTTGTGTTCAAGCCCCCAGTACATTGAAAAGGCGTGTGAAGAAATCTTATCGCACAACACGCCGACAGACATCCCGTCATTACTTGTTTAATATTTTAATTTACAGCCTCCATTCTTTGGTTTTGGTGATCTCAAAGGGAGCTGATTCCGCTATCTCTTTTCCTAATATCAATACAATATTAAATTTATTTTTACCCGCTGAAAATGTAGCCTAATTGTCACATATTTGCTGCTTATTGCTTCCGTGTTTTTGTGCTGTTAGGATGGACAGTTCATGCATAAAAACAAGGCAATGAATTATGCCAAGCCATTGCCTGCACCACATGCTGATGAACGTATGATATTTAAAATTTTTTTTATTTTATAGGTATTGAGAATATGGAAATTCCCCAAAATAATTACACCTCAAATAGTCAAGTGGGTGCCTAAACAAACGTAGTTTTATAGCACTTACGGGCCCTATAAAAAATTGTATCTAACCTCATAACTCATCACACTACTTAAATTACGAACCACACTATGTACGGTAACATATTTTTTGGTCTTGTAAACTTTGTCTGTAACACCTTTTGAATTCATACCTGTTTCAATAAAATAAATTCAAGAAAAGGATATAATTATTTACAGCTCTGTCAAATTATGCCCTGCAAGCGAAAATCATTCTATATACACTTACTCCTCAATACATACATACGTCGACGATACTAACACACAAAGTCTAACTTCCATAAATGATGTGCTCTCTTTTAAAACATTCTGCACATTTCTTACACGTTTACAGGCATACCTGCTATTGCAGCACTTTTTATAAATGAATTTGCGGCTGGGTAAATACGTTCAGCCTGCCCAAGGGGTGCAATGACAGCAAAACCAGCGCTAGCACTAGGTAAACAAATATTGCAGTTGAAGTGGGGTATTTAATTTGTTGGTATTTGCTCTCGAGTAAATCGTTACATACTCCAAAGCTCAAAAGTAGCTTAAGAAGACTGTGTAATGCGTGAGACGCGAGAGAAAAAAAAAAGAGAAGCGTGAGGCGGTTTGAGTTTTGTGGAGATAGTGTATGTAAAAGTTGAGGTAAAATGAGTCGTGCAATCAAAACAAATGAGTATCATCTAAGATTGTGAGTGTTTTACTTTTTTGAACGTAAACTAATACACATAATTAAATAAATTAAGTAAATAATGAGTAGCTTCATTTTAGTTTTTATCGTGAAAATGAGTATCCCACTATTTATTTCATAGTCATCTTAGTGAATGTGAGTACAAAGCAACACTCTGGTGCAAAGTTGAGTGGCGCGTGTATAGCTCATGGTACGTTTCTAACGCGTAAGCAAGGACCACGAACTAATATTTATTTTCCGAATATCGTCACTCCAAGACATATACTCAATACTCATTCGATGTTTCAACTCAACTACATTGAGCCTGTTGTAGTTCAAACATACAATTGAACAGCATTTTTCGCGCATCTCACCCTTACTACCACAACTACTTACAGCAAACCCCACTTTCAACGTCAGCATTTAAATTTTTCACTTGCTTCGTTGCGTACACTCTAATTTCCACTCCATCTGCTCAACGAATTCTCCTCACCCATCAGTTCTTTGGTTGGTTTTTCTCCCTCAATTTAGAATTTCGGGTATATCACTTAGGTAGCGTATGCCAACGCGCTTTGCGCGCATTTGGCACTCATCACACTTCTAAGACTGGTGTATTCGTGGCTCGTAACGTTACAAAATTCTCAAAACAAACGGCTACTATATAATTTAAACAAAAAATTATATCGTTAACACCTTTCAATACAAAAAACAAGCTGAGCACTTTCCCATGGTTTTTATATCGTTTCAGAGTTTCTTGCAAATGCGACCACTGCGCGCATGGGCTTTCTACTCCTCGCAGTGCTGGCGATTTTAAACCAGAAAATCGTTTCAGTTGCTAGCACCGGGGGGGGGGGGGGGAAGGATATACTTCGAGATTCATTCCAAGCTATATCTCGCCAACGAATACCGCACAAAAGCAGCGCGTTTTTGATTGGAATCGACGAAGAAGGGGTGGTTTGAACAAACGACGACGTAAATAGTCGCGAAAGAGTAAAACCATTAATAAACAATAACATTGGAGAAATAACAGAAAGTAGAAAATCTAAAAAAATTAAACACAAACTTTAACTGAGTTAAGGTCCAATCATTGATATAACATCGTTAGCAGTGACAAAAACAATACAAGTCTAATAAAGCGCGTTCACACAAAGTCAGGCTCCACAGACCACATCGATCGGTGGCCGATCTTACCGCCATAAGCATCATGAAATAGTGATACTTTATAACAACAACAAAACAATAATAATCTTATTAAATTAGTGCCCGACCCACAGATCTCTTGTGAAAAAAGTGCGGTCCGGACCTTCCGGGACACTAATTAAATCCTTGATCGGGCTTCGATTTACTGCGCTCTATCTCACTGCGGACTTTCCTTGCAGAGCTACGGCTCTTGCTCCCTATTATGAGGGCGGGTCACCGCGTCCTGATTATGTGATGGTTGCTCTCTGTCCTTCGGCCGTCGTTTTAGAAAAATTCTTCTCTCTTGAGTGACGCGTCCACTGCTCTCCAGCCTCTCTCCCTGCGTGTCTCCTTCGCGAAACACTTCTTTGGTCCTTTCCTCTTCGGCCGGCAGGTGGGTGCGCCAATCTTTCGGGGCGAGCGCGAGTGATTCTAATTCTGTTCTTTTTTTCCTTTCTTATCCCCGCGCCCACCTTTCCTTGTGTGTCACTCCTTCGTTTCAGGTCTTATGTCTTGCTCTTGTCTTGATTGCCCGCTTCCGTATTCCCGCATATCTCGTGCGGCTCTCTTCCCATCTCTCCTCCTTGTTCCTCTCTTTTTGCAGCTTATTCCTTTCGGTTTCTTTGTACTGCCATTATCGAGGTTCGAGTTTTCCCCGCACGACCCCCCTATTCCATTACTCCCACTACAGACCACTTTCACGGTCTGTATATGCTGTTCTTGTTATTTTTCCTCACCTTGCTCGTTTACCTTTTAACTTTTTTCACTATCTGTATGCAAAAAACGGAAACCGCAATTTTATCTCAGTCACTGAATTTTAAGTTTTCCACGATTATTTTAAACTCTTTACTCCACCTTCTATCGTTTGTTCACCCTCGTCGTCTTTACCACTCCCCACTCTCTCTTTCTTCTTTAGTTTTACCCGTCTTTCCTACTTTCCACTATTATCATGACATTTCACTTCTGTCACTAATTTTCTTTCTCAACGCTTCTGGGCATCATTTCAGCTCATTTTTCCCTGTTTCTCCCCATCCTCTTTCTACCCTTTCACCTTATCCCCCCTTACCACACACACCAAACACCCCCGCTCCCTGCTTTTCCTTTCCTTTTTTCATCCCCATTCTCATCTTTTAATCTCCGCACCCTGTCTTTTTAACCGCTTTTCGTTCACCTCATTTCATCCTAATCAGGCTTTCGCCTTTCCTACTTCCCAATAAGATTGTACCCCTACAGCCCTTGTTCCCCCTCTTCTCTTTTCCCTATTCAAATTTCTTCTATTACTCCCTTTTTTCTTTCAACATTTCCCGATTCCCATATCTCGTAGATTCTGATACCTTTCCTTCTTTTTTTTTTCTGTCGTTCTTCTCAGCTGTTGATATCCTTTCTTATTTTGTTGGTTAAGTTCCACCTCATCCACTTCCCACGCATTCCATTCAATCAATCCCCTTCTTACCTATCCCCTTTCTGCTCTACCCACTACTACTTCTTCCCCCACTCGATGCCTATCATTCGATCCCCTTTCTACCTGTCCCCCTTCTTCTGTCGACTTCCCCGTAATATTGTTGTCCATTTTTTTTACCCCCCGCTGCATTCTCGCTGGTGCTTTTCCCATTTTTATTCTTCTTGTTCTCTTACTTATCCTTTCCCCTTTAATTTCCGTGCCTTCCTTTGACACAGTCCTCTCTCCCTAGACGAACCTTTTTTCACCATTCCTGTTCTGTTTTTTTTTTCCCTATTTTCACATCCCTTCTTTCTTTTTTTTTTTGTTTTTTTCACCCATTACTTTAGTGCTCTCTCCCCTGTCGATACCTTTCTATGCTCTGAAAAGGATTATTTACGACAGTCGTCGATTTTAATACATGTCAAAATTTCGGGAGAGGCGTCAAATGACGCGTTAATTTTCGGAAGCAATAATCGAAGGCCGCAAAGTATACTTGTACTCTGCCAAGATATTTTGAAAAAAAAGGTTAAGACTTCATGTGGTGATGTAATTTTGGTGATATGTTGTATACACAAAAGAATTAACTAAAAAGGTGTTTTCCCTGATACAATTTTCACCAGTTTCGCAGCCGTTGAGGGTAATTATTCGGTTTTTGTGAATATCTATTAATAAAAGAACAATTTCTTATTTCGAATTCTAATTCTTGAATTGCATTACAGAACTCTTGAATTCAATTCTGCTGGCATTTCCTTTTGTGTCTTCTATTCCCCTATAAATTTGCCAATTCCTCTTAAAAGAAAGCATGAAATAAAACACGGAATACAACAAGAATTAGCAACAAAAATTTTTAAGAAGTGCTTGGTATGGGCGCTGCTGAATTACTTCCTCCCTTTATCACCCACTTAGTCTACTTCAGGATCGACTTGAGTTCAATGATTTTCTAATTCAAAAGGGATTTACACTTTGCAGGCCCATGTCAATGGCTCAACATTCTAGGTCACTTCTTTCCTATGGAAAACTATACTAAATTCTCTTTATTTATGCTGACATTGCGAAGACAAACCTAAATTTGATTAACTGATTTTCATGAATGTCCTGCATACTTATTAGCATCGAGGTTAGACATATCCCTATTCGGTTTCGGGTCTAATTAATTAAACGACTTCAACGGTTATGGCCACCTAACATTCAAGGTTTGCATCATTTTGGCCGTCACATCTGTCTTGATGCAAACAACTTTTCTTTACAACATTCTCACGAACTATATAAATTATTAAATTTGAATACGAGTGTATGAGTGAATAGCCTTGTTGCTTCCTTTGCTTAAGGAGCCTAAATCCGCTTTAACTACCTATTCGTTGTGTGCGAGATTTAAATATTTTTTAAGAACGAAATTAAGTAAATTTTCTTTAAATAAGTATGTTTATGTTCAATTAAAAGATTGTGCACTCAATTTTAAATTGATGGCTGATAAAAAAGAGCGAATTTTTACAAAACGTTTGCTAATAACTTTAAATAGAATGGAATGATAACTATCCGCCACCGGATTATGATCAAAACGCGTTTTCCGGTACTCCTTTGACAATTTTTGTGGTATTTTAAGAGTGTTTCGTCAAATAAAAAATACCATATTTTATACGTGGAGTCAGTAACAACGGTTGTAAGAAACAGGGTGAACTTTTAAAATTTCAAAAAAAACTTCTTCATAGCCCAAACAATACCTTTTTTTCATGCGGATAACCTGTCCATTCTTATTTAGCTGAAAACTGTGTTTAATATGTCTATGACAGACCAAAATTTTAATCCCCATTTTAATTAAGAAAGATTTTAACTAAAGAGTCTTTTAGTCAGGGACTATGATACGGGTCATTAATGTTGTTACTCAAAATTTATGCCACTGCTCCCAAACTCTGGACATGTGATAGTATACGATGGAACGTATAAACCAGAGCCGGCCACACAAATACTAAAAAAATTGCATAAGTGTGTGTAAAAATTGAGTGACAACTCCCCACAGTGTGCTAAAAGAAAATGTGGACTGTGAGTTCGAAATTAAAAAGGACTCTGGTTATTTGATTTCAAGCTAATCCTAACAATATTTACTTATATTCATATAACTAGGAACGCGGATGTCGAGCTAGCCAGATAAAACTTTTTATAAAAGAAGGTATGGTGTTTCTCAATGCAAAATTACTTAAAAAAACACTTTTTCATTAAGAAAGAACTATAAAACAAAGTAAATGTAAAGATAGAAATATATATTTTCAAAACATAATGTTATTCAATAAAAAAAATGTATAAAAATTAATAAAACTAAGTAAAACGTATAAAAAGTTACTTATATTAAATTGTCAATATTTATTAATAATTAATTATTTATTATTAATTATTAATACTTAAATCGCCAATATTAATATGTATGTTCAAAGGAATTTAATAATGCTAACTAAAACGTATTAGAGTCACTTTAACCTTGCAGCATATTGTTTTTATTATGTGCCCAAAAAGTAGCATGGCTTTTCCTTTTGCATTCACTGTTGATTTTAGTGAGTGACAAGCGAAAGCAAACGATCGTGAACGCACACCGTTAGTGTCTGTGTGAAAATACGAACTCAAATGCACAATGTGCAACTTTTGGCCGGCTCTGGTATAAACAGTTTGGAAACAAATGAAACTAATTAAATGTACGCTTTGTTATTTTCATGAAACTATAAAGCTAATATAATAAGAATTTTCTATAGAAGTCTCATTTTAAAAGCTGTATAAATATTTTGTATTTGTCATCATTAAGGGCAATGAAATTTTAATTAGGCACTTCTAACCAAAAATCTACTTAAGGTTAAATGGGTTGAGTGAAAAAAAAGTAAAAAATTGCCGTTCGTCAATAGTTTTAATTAAAGTGAGGAAGTGTTTTTATTGTTCAAATTCCTGAATCTATAGATGGAAACGTTTTTGCTTTTTTTATTCACACGACCAATCAGGTATAAATACTGTCCACAAAATTTATCTTGGTGTACTGTTACTTAAAAAGCGGTGGAAGTAGTCTAAAATGTGTATACGCAATTATTTAACGCTCTTGTTTGTCATAGTTGGCTACATTTTGACTTTTACGAATTCGGAATATCGCATGGTAGGCGGCAGCGATGCAAATATAGAGAGAACTCCATATGTGGTATTAATACGTTATGTCAACTGAATCATTGCGTTGGCTCATTAGTCACTTGGCAGAAAGTGGTGACAGCTGCAGCTTGTGTAAAAGATTTAGATAAGGACTTATTCAAGGTTGCAGCTGGTGTATCGAATTTACATGATAAATGGGAAAATGGACAAATTCGCGATGTGCAGAGTCTAGCTTATCCACCTGAGTACAAAATAGAAACAAGACATTTGAATATTGCTGTGATGACATTGGATAAATTGATTAAAAGGATCCAACAGTAGAAACAATAGATTTGTGCAAATTTCGAATCCCAAATATACGAGTTAGGCAATTCGGTTGGCAACATACAGAAAAGGGGGAGATTTCGAATCTAATCCAATTTACTGAATGGACTGAATTGACACGCAATGATTGTAAGAAGCTTCGTAGCAACCCAAGAATTCCTTTACGAATCAATGAGTTGTTATAGTCCTGCTACACTGGTGGTACGTTGTAGATCCAGGGACACCGGCGTTGCAATGGGAAGACTTTGTGCGGTGGCATCACATTATCTTCATTTCGACCGCAATTCACCGATTGTTTTTACAAGTGTAACTAGTACTAAAGTTGAACTGTTTTTATGTAAAGAGCTGCATTCGTAATTGCAGGGTGTTGTTATAAATCGACTACTGAGTGGAATATCACCCCAACTCGGCTGAACGCCCCATTTCAGAACTTTTCATACACTTTGCAGCTCAAGTCAAAGCATATAAAAATTATTTTAAGAAACTTCAGTTGAGATATGGTGATATTCCAATAAGTAGCCGAAATGGCGATATTTCTGTGTTGTCTTAAAATAAATGTTTATAATTGCGATTTAAAAAAATATTTTTTTATTGCATGCATGAAAGTGTGTCATATGCAAATGCCTTAGGTTATGGGATGAAAATTAGATGTAAAGTTCCCTCTTTAATAATAGAACGTGAGATAAAAAACAATTGCGGAATAAGAATTTTATGGCCCTGGCAAACTCCGTTTGAAAGAGCTGATGCAATCAGTCTTATGGAAATCAATATATTCTCTTATTGATGCCATAGCATAACGCCTTAGTGATAACACTGATCGACGGCCAAAATTACCAGAGACGCCGTTATGAAATTCGTATGTAAAACCACCCCCTGATTTCGAAAATTCATTTTTTATTCTATGGTACCGTTTTTGAGATATTTGCAATTTACCGTTATTCGAAAAAACCAAAAAGATGGCTCCCTTTAATTACGTCTATCTCACGAACGGGTGAAGCAATTGCAAAAAAGTTTACAGAATCGGAATGATAAAATTTGCTATAAATGCATTATACATTGTTTTTTGTTCAACCAGATAGTTTTGAGATATTAGCTTACCATTTCAGATTTTTGTATGAAAAAATATGAAAAAAATTACTTTTTGCGAGGCAGCATTCCAAAACCACAACTTTTTTTCCAGATATTTTTTCTTTGCGTAAAGCTCTATTTAATTAGAAAAAAGACAAGCTGTCATTGAAGAAAATCGATGCAAAACTACGTAAGTTATCAGCGATCAAATAAAATAACCAGGTTGCGCAATTTCAACGTATACCTCAAAACGTGTGTATGGTATAAAGAAGAGTGAAATATCTAGCTATGCTCTGTTTCTATTAGTTATAAGTTCAATTTATGAATGAAATTACCCATATTTTAACTTTTTTTAAATTTATTTATGTTTATACTATATTCTAACAATCTTTATCTTAATTTGATTTTACTATTTAGTTGAAATAATTATGTGTTCTACTTTGACGTTTATTTAGTTTAGGATCGGTTTCTCTTATGAGAAACCAGCAGTAATCATCCATCATTGCGATGTCCCAGAATCCTTGATATCGATTCTCAATTAATTTAATTTGCTGATGAAACCTTTCGCCATGGTCGTCACTTTCGTCGCCAAGATTTGCCGGAAAAAGCTCAAATGTGAGTGCAGAAGTGAATTTTTAAGGAAATATTTACGCTGGAAAAGAAAGTATTAGTTAGGTAAACAAGTTATAGAATTTTGGGAAATAATTTTAGTAAGCCTTTATATTTACCCATTTTCGCAAAAGAAGCAACGACCTTTTCAAAGGACTCCCACTCTGCTGCCTCAGCTGATGAGAGTAGTCATTTGAATTGATTATTGTTGATCAAATTTTTTATTTGTGGTCCAACAAAAATACCTTCCTTTATATTGGCTTGAGAATTATCTGGAAACAATTGTTTTCAAATAGTCGAATGCTTCGCCTTCTTTGCCCAAAGCCTTAGCAAGTTTTTAATGAGACCGAGCTTGATGTGTAAGGGTGGAAATATGATCTTCTCTTTCTTGACAAGAGGGTGTATTTGATGTTATCCACACCAACGGTAAACTCGACTCTTCCGGCCGATCCCTTCTGACGTAGTGGTCCTTACGAGCTCGGCTATCCCACTTGCAGAGGAAGCAGCTGTGCTTGGTGTAGTACTTTTTAGACCGCATAGCATTGCAACGACTTGAGATCAAAACATATTTTCCAATCATGCTCTACATATTTGATAAATTTGAGTAGTTTTTGCATTTCCTCATAGGTTTCCTTTGTATTTGCTGCATGTGCGATCGGGATAGAAGTCTTTTGCTACAATATGCAATAATACAGCGTTCAAACTCAGTTTATTGCTGTCTATGAACAATCGCCACTCTTTGAATCATATGTTTGACCAAACTCTTTGAATAAACCAGGAATGTCGTTACAGTAGCATATACTGTCTTTCTTGGTATAGTGTTTGGAAATGGTTCGTGACGAGTTCTACAATATATCACCTTAACATCGGATGACACAAATTTAAATTGTTGCATACGAGAAGTGTGGATCTCGGCCTTTTCCTTGGATAGTTCCAAATCTCTTATCCAATTGTTAAGTTGTGCTTGTGACAGAACGTTTCTCTCGTTTCCCATGCGAAATTCAGTACAACTTGATTCCCCACACTCAGATATTACTGTTGACAATGGAACTGGATCCGCAACTGCCGTTGAATGTAGTACTGGTAATGTCACTGCAGGTACGCTGGTATAGGTTACTCTTCTTGATCTTCCAACGCCAAGTACTTTTGTTTGACAAATATAACACTCTATTGAATGGCAAGTAGGTTCTCTCCATATCATTGGTGTATAAAATTTTATTTGTTTTCCTGATTCCGACTGAATCAATTCTACTCGACACGATGTACACAAAGTGTTCGGTGTCCATGGTTTTTCAGCATTTTAGGCTCAATGCCAAAATATTTGGAGTATAAGTTTTCATATGATCTGAGAACACTCGTCGTCGCCTTATGATAGTATATTGGCCACACATGAAACAGACCATATCTGGATCGTTATTACACTCAAATTCTCGAGTCCTTTTACTCATTTATTTTTTTAATAAATCACGGTTTTGAAATTTTACTTAAGAACTGAACTATCTCCGGCGAGCCTTGCAGATGTTATGAAGTTTCAAGACGCGTTAACACATATTTATACTCGGAACAAGAATAAAATTGAAAAAATCAAATCTTACCCAGACAGAAAGGTTCCTTTTTATACGAAGCCGGGAAAGAAAATACTACCTGCTTTAGATGTAGGCCTTAAAAATTTTCTGTGTCTTATAATTTTGAAAATCTACCTGCATACTTACCCATAAGTGACGGAAATACACGTTTATAACTACATGCCTACAGCAGCTTTCGAACCCAACCACTCTTCCTTTCGATGCAACCACTCTACCTACTATAAAACAATTCGAGTATTAAAAGTACTATTTGATTTATTTAAAGAAAAGGTATTATCATTGTTATGGTGTTATTCGTTTATCCGGATAATATCCCATTTGCACTTTATACCTTTAATATATGTATGTATACATATATTGAAGTTGCGCAACCTGGGTATTTTTATTTGATCGCTTATAACTTACGTAGTTTTGCATCGATTTTCTTCGATGATAGCTTATCTTTTTTCTAATTAAACAGAGCTTTACGTAAATAAAAAATATTTGGAAAAAAGTTGTGGTTTTGGAATGCTGCCTCGCAAATAGTAATTTTTTTCATATTTTATCATAAAAAAAAACAAAAATCTGAAATGATGAGCTAATATCTCGAAAACTATATGGTTGAGCAAAAAACAATGTATGGTGCATTTACAAATTTTATCGTCTTTCCGATTCTGTAAACTATTTGCAATTACTTGACCCGTTCGTGAGATATACGTAATTAAAGGGAGCCATCTTTTTGGTTTTTTCGAATAACGGTAAATTGCAAATATCTCAAAACGGTACCATAGAATCAAAAATGAACTCAATTTTCGAAATCAGGGGGTGATTTTACATACGAATTTCATAACAGCGTTTCTGGTAAAAAAAAAGTTGAAATTCGTGGTTCAGTGTAACCATACCGCAGCTAAGCAATTTGTTTTTGGTTGAAATACATAGCTGAGTCTAGCCAGCAGTTCAGCAATAAATAATTAATTTCGTTCAAAATTCAATAAATCGCTTGCAATAGGGCAAATATCAAAAGATGTTGGAGTATTTGCTGCTTAAAATTTGTTTATGAAAAAAAAACTTTGAAAAGCTGAAGCAGTATCGTTCCATACGGTTATTGTAGCAGGTTTTATGTACCCGAGCAACTCGAGTGTTTACAGATTCAGGCCTGTCATTTCAATATAACCCCATTTAACAAAAACCGCATGTGATTTTGATTCAAAATATCAATAAAAATAGGTAAAACTATGGAATTGATAGCAAATTGTTAATCCAATAAGCTATCGTGCTAGGGAGAGTAGTTCACCATGTTATTTGTTCGATTTATTATTTTTTAGCTATTATTATTCAAAGATACTTTTCGATTCGATGTAGAATAGGATAGGGATCCTGATTTAATTCAAAAAATCCATAAAAATTTCAGAAGCCTCATTATCATTTGTGTGTCACAATCACATTCGCCTTTGCTCTTCGTACTGTTCCGGCAAAATTTTTCAATTTCCATTATATTTTCTGCTCCTCTTCATATTCCTCTTCATACCCCTATTCTTATCTGTTAGTAAAATTCCCAATTATAAGAATTCTTTTACATCGACAATACTGACAAAATTGTAACACTTCCCTCTCTTATATTTTCCCCATACATTTTATATGAGTTAGTTGGTGTTAATATATCATCCCTAATCTTATGCTATTCCCATTCCGTTCCTATTCCATACACTGTTCCTTTTCTTATTCCTATCCATATTATATTCCTTTTTCTATTCTTATTTTATTGCTATTTATTATTCCTATTCCTTTCTCCATCCCTATTCCTTTTTCCTACTTCTATTCCTATTTAATATTCCTACTTAAATTCTTCATGTTATTCCTATTACAATTCCCTTTCCTGTTCTTATTTATTATTTCTATTCTTTCTTTATTCCTTTTCCTATTCATTTTATTATTCCAATTCTTTTCTTATTCATCTTCCCATTTTTGTTTCTCTTCGTATTCATACTCTTCATCCTATACCTTTTCCTATTACTATTCCTATTCAGTTCATGTAACTATTCCAATTAATGGACGTTGTGGCAAGCGCGCTGCCCTCAAGTGGCCCAATGAAACCAGGCTAATCCTGTTCACGCGATCGATTTATATATATATATAATAACTTTTTTTATTTTTTTTTATTTTGCCGAGTCTTTGATGGGCAGCGGTTTGTCAAGCGTCCACGATCTGAGGCTGCTCAGCTACGGAAGAAATTTCATCAGTCAAGCGTAATACTTAAAGAGAACAGAAGCAAACGTATTATACATTAATTTAGAGAGGTGAGAACAATCTTTTTTTATAGAAAAAAGGGAGGCCGAGCTATCAAATGTGTTTGAGTGAAAGTTATAATCTTGGCATAAACGCCGAAAGGTTCATTTTGTTCGAAATTCGTTCTACATTGTTTCAGCAGAAGAGATTTGAAGTATCTCGATGTCCAAGAGGGAACGCAAAAGTTCACTTCATTCAGAAGGAATGGGCTCGAAATTGATCCATTTAAAAGTTTTGTCATAAATATTACACCAAGCATTTCCCTTCGACTAGCAAGAGTTGGAAGATTGATAAGCTTTAATCGATTAGTATAAGGTGGAAAATTAGTTAAAGAGTCCCGTTGGAAATTTCTTAAGGCAAATAGTAAAAATTGTTTTTGTATTGATTCGAGACTGTCTGCATGGACTTGATAACGCGGAACCAAATTATCGAGCCGTATTCTAATATTGGCCTAACTAATGTTGTAAAAAGTGATTTAGTTATGTAAAGGTCGTTAAATTCTTTTGACCACCGTTTACAAATGCAAAAACACCTTTGCCTTTATTCACTGTAGCATTAATATGAAGATTGAAACTAAGTTTGGAATCCATCATGACTCCCAAGTCAATAAAATTATTTACAGTTTCTAGACTATAGTTGTTAATTGTATATGAAGCTGGTGGCGAAACTCTCCTAGAAAAACACATGAATTTACATTTTTTGAGATTGAGCGGCATATATTTACATTGCACCAGGTAACAAAGTGATTTAAATATGTTTATTCCTATTCCTACTGCTATTTGCATTCCTTTTCTTCTTCCTTATCCTATTCCAACTCCTTTTCCTAATACTATTCCTATGCTTTTTCC
>JARSSU010042489.1:0-37052 GCA_029619165.1 Eurosta solidaginis | reverse complement strand
TTAACGATGATATCACCATCAATAGAATTTTTGTTATTTGATCAGCAATTTCATTCCCTGATACCCATATGATTGGGAGTCCATACTATTATGACTTCTCTAAAGTCTGCTTCCTGTATAATTTTGTGAATATCTAAAATGCAGTAGTTGTTTGTTTTCCTGTTTATTTAACAATTGCACGCATTAGACTGTCTGTAAAAAAAACTATTTTAGAAAATTTCAGCTCCTTCGCAGTTCGATCGCCTTTTGATCGCATTAATTTCACCAAAACTAGATGAAGACTTGAAGGGTAGCTTGAACCCATGCTCACTTTGATTGCTTAGATTATATACGCCACAACCTGTGGTGCTTGAGCCTATAATGCATCAGTGTAGAGTATTTTAAAGCCACCAGACTGGTAGTTGTGTAATATTGAGCGTATATAGCTTGTGCCACTTGAGTTGGCACATTGCGTTTGCTTTCATTAAGAGTATTGATAACCAATTTAAGGCAAGTTACCGGAATAGTTTCTTCAAACTACCCGAATTTGATCAAAGATAGTAAGGAATTCATTAAACACATAATTGTAACTGGATTTTGCATTGGGGTAGGAACATAAAAGATCTTGAAAGATACATCATTTGATATGACATGAATTAGCTCTTTTGCTGCCAGCCATTTTGCCCTCTCAGCTGTGGAAGCTCATGCATAGCATATAAAATTGGAATGGTGTATTAGGTGCAGCACCTAAACTCCCTACATCTTATTTATAGTTTGTGCACATTCCGCTGTGGATGAACGGCCAGTATTCTATTTTACTTTACCATAGTTTTATAATAATTTAATGCTACCTGAGGACGCAACCTGATTTTTATTGATGTCAAGCATTTAAAAGATTGGAGTTTACTAGAGTTTTTTATGTCTTTTCACTCTGTTCATCCTTGTAGATGTTGGTGATTAACTGCTAAGGACGACTAGAGATTTAGCGGCCCAAAGAAAAGAACTTCAGCTCTGTTACCTGAGATAGTACATTATTCTGTCGTGGGCTGTAAACATTTAAGGGCTTTTTTACTACTTTTGCAGAGATACGTAGGTTTAGTTTGTTATTTGGGTTGAAAGAAAGATGCATACTTTGCGCACACAAAGTCGCCAACTGACGAACTCTGAACTTCACGCACCACCTTTGAATGATGACATGGTAGTAGCACTGTTTGTATGGAGTCACACTCCAGTGTATGCCCAAATGACATGCAGCATGAAACATCCTCAGCAACACTTGTGTCATAGTTCGGGGCTTGCAGATCTTCATGTTGTAATGTAATATTGACTGTATAGCTGTGGAACAAAAGAGGGAGAGACAGCTGTCCTTGTGGCAGACGTCTTATCACCTGCTACAGCTCTTTTCCAAGTTGAAGTCTCCTGGAGCTAAAAGTTCGCTTACGTCCATATGAATGTATCACTCACTGAACCCTATGATCGTATGTCAGACATTACCTCTCTTAGTTGTTTAGATTGACACAATTGTATGCATCTGAGGCTGACCATGTATTGTACAATTACCACTTTTTGTAGCCTTGACTTTGTTGATGTGACATGTGCAGCTTGTGCAAGAGATCAGTTGAGACAGATAGTAGTCACGATTCGACTCCTTGTCTGTAAGCAAAAGACCGATTTGGTAGGATGTCATTTTCTTCTAGAATTTTGGCTAGACGTTCTTTAATGCATGAATTAATGCATTTGAGCATCACCGGTATTAACGAAATAGGTCTGAAGTTTGTATATATTAAGGTCACAATCTTTTTAGGTATGGGGACATTTTAATAGTGCGCCACTCATCAGGTATCTGATTTGATAAAAAATAGTTTTGAGCATGGTACGAATGTTATTAAAGAGTATCTGGTATATTTTAAGCATATGATAGTTATTTTATCTGCCCCACCTGCTGAGTTTACTGTTTTTACTATGGATAACATTGTATAGTTCATCAAAACTTATAGAAGCTCATTATACGGATTTACAACCTCATGATTTGGATAGAGTTAGCATACTGAGGTACATGATCAGCAATGAAATGAAGGAATCCTTGTCATTTTCATTGCACCAACGGCTCTGGATTGTTAGTTTTAAATCACCCCTCAAGGATTTCACAATCTCCAAGCTTTTTTAACTGTTGGGTTTTTCGTTAAGACTGTTAATCTTTGATCAAAATTTGCTTTTTTTGCTTCCTTTATTTGCACTTCCATTCAGTTTTGATGTCAGACAGGCGCTGTACATTTTCAGGGAGGTTTTATTGTTACTTTTTTATACGCTATCCTGAGAAACCTATATGTTTTTTCCAAATCCTGATTCCACCATGCCTTGGGTTTCCTGTTTTTATTAATTTCAATGTCGCTGCTGAAATTTCGTCATTGAACTTGCTTTGAATGTCTTCAAGGTAAGGTTCGAAGCAGATTGTCCTCAAATTTTCTATTAGTTTTGTTCTGTGAGAGGAATTTGCTATTGTCGTTCTTTTTAATTGAAACATCTTCAATTATAATTGGTAGATGATGAACTACCACCATTCTGATGGGGTCAACTCTCCAATTGAATTGTCTGTTGCAGTTGGTGAAAGAGATGTCAAGGACAGAACCATTGCTAGCACTAATATCGTTCTTGAAGGTTGGCGAACCGTCATTTAAATGCCAGAAATTGTGCTCAAGAATTATTTTATGTAAATTATTTCCTCTGCATGATTGAAGACTATCCACCCCAATAGTAGATCTAGCATTGAAATCTCCTAGAAGAAGGACATTTCCCTGATTTTCCAAAAAGTAAGCAGTCTTTCAGCCTCAGCTTGAAAGGCATAATTGGGATTGACGGAGGAAATATGTATATCAGATTACTACATTCGTTTTAGATTAGTGTTTTGACTATGATGATGTCAAAATCAGAGCTAAATGTAATTTTTTGAAATTTTATGGACTTTGAGAGAGCAATGGCAACACCTCTATTCTTTTCTAAATGTTATAGTTAATTATTTTACGATGTTGAGGTTCCTTAGACGTGAAAATTCACTGAAGCATGCAATATCAATTTATTATGATTTAGATAAAATTCAATTGAGTTTAAATTGTTTTTCAACGATTGAACATTATATTGTAATATCTTCATACTTATTGAGATTGATTAGCACAAGCTCTGATTGATCAGGGCTGCATCATGTTTTATGTTATTAATTTCAAGACTTTTTGTTAGTCAAAAATTTTTCCAATGGTGCCCTCTAGTCGAGCACCCACACCTTTTCCTTGTAGAAGCTTGAAAATATCCGACAGGATACGTTCAAGCTCTGTAACCTTATTTTTAAGATATTCTGGTTTGTCTAGAACTCATTGAGACTCAGCTCTATTTTCATTATTATAAACGATAATCCGGTGCTTTGTCATCTTTTTTTTCAAGACCGATGCCCTACTTGCCACTGTACTATACTAATTTGGTAAGTTTTCGATTTACCTCATGTCCCTATCTCTAATGAGGTGTTAGTTTTTGCTAGAGGCGAAAGCTTTCCTCATCCTCTGAAAGAAGGTCAAGCGATTTAAGCTTTTTTTTGGTACTTCACCAAAAAATGCATTAATAGCTTCGTTTCTATATGTTTTTTGACTGGTGCGTACAAAGTTGATTTCTTGTTCTTTTTCCCAAACTTTGCATTTTAATTTTTCTGAAGCAATGTGTTCAGAGCTACCACATGTATGCATACCTGGATGCACTGATTTGAATCACAGCCAACGCAGCCGCATTTAATACACGTTTTTTGCCCTTGCATGAATATTGTGTGTGACCTAAACGTCCACAATTTAGACATTGCCTTAAGGGTGGCACAAAAATTCAACCTTAGTCTGGTATATTCAAAAGGATAATTTTGGGATGTTTTTTGCCCAAAAAACCTAGTTTCATGGTAGTGAATGGAGTAATTTCATTGGTTATCTTTGTTTTTACGAGTGAATCTCATTAACTGAGTTAATTTGTATGTCAGCCGTGGCATTGCTTTAATATATTCTTCTGTGTAATGTAGAGGTATACCTCTTATTACACCATATGTTTCGATAGCCGTTTTTGGGAATAAAGGCCTTTAAGCCTTTGGTTTTTAGTTTGTCACAAAGCATAAAATTGTTTGCGCTGATGGCACTTTTAAAGTAACTTTATATAAAGTTTTACCAACACGGGAGATTAAAACTAGTCTTTAAGACGCAGATTTTTTATTTGCTCAAAGAAAGGGAGTTCATTTCCTATCTTAGTGTTTTCAAGACTTCGCAGTTGCTTGAATCCACCAAGAAAAAATCCCCTTTAAAATCATTGGGGTATGTAATTATTCAATTGTACCAGTATTAGCATTGCTTACACATATTACTACTTTGTTGTAGTGTTTTTGACTGTACCAGCATTCATTTCACTGAATTTCGAAATTGATATTTTTTCAAAGTATTGACTGTATCGTATTTTGCATCAATTGTGTTGGCGTCAATACCGCCTTGTTAAATCAGTTGTATTGTTGGGCTGACCCACGCCATTTTGAGAAACTGTACCCAAATTGAAAAAGCTTGTTCTGCCAAGTTTATAACCGCCAGAAACTAAGCAAAATTATCATCATTTTCTACATTCATGTTTTCAGACGCTTCCTACCGCCATTTTTTTGGCGTCAGATAGTCACTTTTTTTGCATATTTATAATATTACGTTTTAGAGAATTTAAAATTTTTTCCCTCATGCTCTTTTTTGAGCTTGATACCTTTTTTTGCATTACTTCGCACGATAATACATCAAAATCCTCCACCGCTAGCGTCTTCGACAGTGAGTCGTAGATGCTTTTGCGGCTTTGGAACACTTGCTGCGTACGAGGCAGCTTAATTTATTGCTTTACACAGATGTGAGAGCTGAACTGACCAAAATGTAAAAATAACTCACCAGAAACCACGGCTTTCTTCTTAACAATTGGTGCTCCTTATTATTGATTTTCAAGAATTTTATCCAGACAATTACTTTAAAACGAGCTGGAAACAGTTTTGTCGTTCCACTTCCTATAAATTTATGTTTTTTAATTTGCACATTTAACACAGAAAATTTGACTGACAAAAAAGAAAAGTACACTTATGTACAGCGCCAATTAAGTAAACATTTATTTTGCGCCAAACGCGTCCACACACACTGGTAGCTGTCGATAGAATGTGTTCTATATTTATTGTAAACTTTTTTATGCAGCTTTGGATGTTGTACTTTATGGCGCTACATTTGCAGGCATGAAATTGGCTGGTGTTATACTAATTTCTGTGGGATTTTTTCTTGTTATGTTTCCCGAAATTGGCCAGACTACATAACACGCTTGCTGAGGTAAGACGAGATTTTTGATTAAGAGTACGTAGTGTTTGCGATTTATTTTAAAATAAGATACATACATGTATTTTTTCACTTGTGCTTGTGTTAGTATGCTAATTTGTTTTCTATTAAAACTACAATATATTTAATTATTTTTATTTAAAATAATTTTTAATAAAGCTCAGTAGCTATTCGCTTTTTTGAAGCAGGAAATTTATTTCATTTTAAACTCTTTACATAAAGCTAAATAATATTTTAATAAAATCATAATTAATACATTTAAATATATTTATAAATAATTTTAAAACATTTTAGTAAAAAGTATTTTTAAAGCTAAATATTTCTAAAATTAATATGTTTTATTGTATTTAAATAAAAAGACACAATTATTATATAAAATTTAAATAATACTTTTAATTTTCCTCATATTTTTGTACCCAAAATATTTCAGAAAAAGTGGTCGTGCTATACTGCGTTACCAATGTTGTTGTGAATTAGCTGAAATTCATTATCCCTATGCGGTAGGCTAAAAAAAATATGTATAAGAACTCTTACCCACAGAAAAAAATTAAATTTTGCTTGTTGTGAGAACTAACAAATTGTGTTTTTTTCTAGCGGAAAATATATACCAAGCTTTTTTTTGCTTCGAATTTAGTCTTGCGCTTCTATTTACAAATTTTTAAATATTTGAAAAATTTGTTAATGCGCCTATTGTCGCCATTAACTCTACACAACAAAGCAACTAAGATATGTATATCACATATACTATATATATATTTTTTATACAAGTTTGAAAACCACTTTCGAAATCCCTCATAAAAGGGTGCTGCACTGTAAAGCAAAAATATATTTAATATTAGCGCATACATTTGTACAAACAATTATTTGTCACTAGCGCTGCTTTGCAAACAAACAAAAAATATTTCTAATGACTAACTTCGTATAAACGTCATTTAGCGCTGAGTTGTTGTTGTTAACAAATTTTGTACACAAAAACTTGTAACTATTATTTTTGTTGCAATTTTGCGCTACTTAAAGAGTTTTTACTGAGTTCCTGAGGGGAACTAAATTTTTCATTTGTACCAACTTTGGTTGCCTACCATTATAACTATGAACCACTTACTACTAGTCCATTTCCACTCTTAAATACTACTTCTCTTACTTAATACTTATGTATATCATCCCATCTCTTTCTACTACCAAATATAACTACTATGTGAGGAGTTTCAACATTACTACTCTCTCAATTATACTTCTATAAAATGTTTACATGAATATCAATGAGACGCTTACAAAAAAAAATTACATCATATCAATCTCAATCATACATGTACCCTACACCGAAAGAAATGAAGCTAAGAAAATCAATCTTGAATTAACGAAAAATCGATCAATTTGATCGTATATGGTAAGTTCAACCGCCTTTTTTGTCAAGAGAACAAGTTTGTTTGGTCATTTCAACAGAAGAGAAGTTGTAGGCTAACAATATTCTGTAAAAATTACAGTTTCTCAATTAATCAAATGATTTTTTTGTTGGTCATTTCAACAGCAAACGACTGTCAATATTATGTAATTGCATCAGCTGATTTTAAAGAGAAACATATGCTTGGTTTTTCATAAGGTCAAAATGGCTGACAACAAAAACCGCCTTCAGTTGACAGGCTGGTCAGTTGGGGTGAAAAGCGTTGCCATTTTGTCACATTATTGACTCGAAGTGGATAAGCAAAGCCTGTTAAAAACCCACGCTAAAATGTTGTGTTTATTTATTTCACAACCCATTTCATTATATCCCATTTTTTCAAATGTTTTGGATTTATTTATTGGGAAAAATTTAAAAAAAAATTGCCAACATGTTAGCAAATGAAATTTGTATGTCAAATTTTCCATACCTTTGTGCAAAAACCATTTTCACTTGTTGCTTAATTGAATTGTCACTTTGTAGTAAAAACGGACAGCGTTTGACGTTGTATGACAGGCCATTTTCATTGATATTGCTAAGGCTGTGGTCAAATTTGACCAAGTGAAAACCAAGCATTACTTTGTTCCTTTGAATATCGTGACAAAGAATTCTTTGTCATGCTAATAGCCGCTGTTATTCTAATTTTGAGGGAAATCTGTTATTTTAACAGTTTTTACTGGTATACTTAGTGTGGCCTTAATAATTGCTATTTAACATAGCAGAGCTAGGCGGCCACCATAATGTGATGGTAGCCGTAGCACTTAAATTCTGGGATCAAGACCTGGAAAACCCATATCAAATCTTTAGAAAAAGGGGGTTTCAATTAGAATAAAATTCTGAGCGAGTTCGCCTAGCAAATATTGTAAGCTGAGATGAACCTTCTTTTTTTTGATGTTGAATTGACCCCGGTTGATTTTACCAGCTTTTTCTTTCATTGTATACACATTGAATTTTGGGATATTATAATATATTTTCTTTTCTACCGTCTCTCAGACCTTAAAGGTGCATTGTAGTATGCAATTTAAACGGAAAAGTTGGAAATATGCTCCACACCAGCTCGTTTTTTATATTCACAATCGAATATTACTTGTTCTTTTTTCAATCAGAGTTCATTCGCTGTCTACTAAATTAGCGTATTTTGCGTTCTTCCCATACTTTTCTCGTTAACAGTTTGAGATCTTAAGATGTCAAAAGAACAACTAACAAAACTATACATATACACATAATCCATACACATGTTGCTAGTTCAATGTTGTGGCTATTTTACAACTTAAAATGTATAGTGCTAACCCCCACAGAACATATTTTGCTCAATGTTGTGCATTTATAGTAAACCTTAAAAAAGTAAAGCTTATTTTCAAATTAATTTGCAGTATATAGATTTAAATGATACATAATACGAACACCTTGTTAACATCATTATATTTCACAAAATCTGTTGGGTATAACACCTGTAATTGGCTTAATTAGTATAGCGTTTTCAGGTCAAATAAACTTTTTTCAAGTCAAATAAAACTTTTCTCAACTCAAATAAAACTTTTTTTCAAATCAAATAAAACTTATATGAGTTAACCGGGGATTGCCCGTATCGCTTTAAATGTATGAAAACATTTATTTCAAGCAATTTTTAATTTTATAATTTATTTAATAATTTGGGAAAAATTTAAACAACGTGACATCAGGACGGACAAGGCGACAGCTGTTTCGATTATACCTCATATAAGTAGACAACATTTGGTTAATTCGTTGTAGTTCTATAAATAGAACAAAAACAACAACGAACACCAAGTTTCTCTGAAAACCGCCTTACAAACATGCATAACTTCAACACATAACTACATACGAATTATGTGATGTGTAGAAGATAATATATGCGAAAGAAGGCAATTGGGAAAAACTTTACAACAACTAAGGCATGACGTAGCTGAATGCGTTTGTAACCATTTCAACTATCGTAGGAGTGCGGGTTCGACTCCCACTCCGGGAGAAAAGGCTTTGAAGAGATTTACAAGGTATAATCGAAACAGCTGTCGCCTTGTCCGTCCTGATGTCACGTTGTTTAAATTGTCCCCAAATTATTAAACAAATAAAACTTTTTTCAATGCAAATGAAACTTTTTTTAAATCAAATGATTTTTTTTTCATTTCAAATGAAACCTATTATGGTTTTGCATCCCTTCAAAAAACGCGAGTACTCTATAAATAATGTAAGGAATACTCCTTTGGGAGTATAGGACTGCTCCAAATCTAATCTGTAGTCATACAAAAAATGTGCTCTAATTAACATTACGATGTCCTAGGAGAGGAGTAGGTGATCCCACTCTCGCTTTGTTTGTGAGTATTCCATAGAGTACATACGTGAGAGTACTTTCCAAAGTACTTTCACTGTAGTACTCCATGGAGCACCCACAGATGATCATATGCCAAAGTACTAAAGAGGAATTGTGTCGGAAAGAATTATCGAAGTGAATTTAATTTAAAATGAAAGTAAATGGAGAAGGGCAATACAACTTTTATATTTATACTACGAATATTCTTATGTTATTTAGCATTTGCGTGAATAAAGAAACTAATATTTCTCTATACATACTTTAGTATGTATACATAAAACCAGTGCGCTGTTGCATTTTATCAGAGTTGCCAAAGTAAAATTTTATTATTAGTTATTTGCATGCAATATTTTACTTTTGGCAACTCTGTTCGATCGTCATCGTGTCGTGATGACTGTCGTTAAAAAACGAGCAATGATCGGCTGATGGTGGTCCGCAAACGCATTGCAAAGGAGTATTGTTAGAGTACACCAACATGAAGAAATGGAACACGTAATCCAACAATTTTTGCAGGGATATCGTTTTATAACTGTACTAAGCTAATTGCCAATATGTAAAGATAAAATGGCCCTGGGAATCAAAGGTCTGTACTTTTTACACAACGACTGTCAAAGTTACTTCAACATTATCACAAAATAATAAAAACCGAAACATTACATTTCGGAGGATATTTTTTCTTCATATTTTCTAAAATTATGGACTTTGCAGTCGCCACATACAGCTTGAGGTTGAACTTTAACCTCAAATACCTTTTAAGCAAATCAACTTCAATCTTTTTTTGGAGAGTTTCGTATTGCTATTCATTTTGGTACTATTCTTTTAAGAACAGGTACATTTCTTATAAAAAAACAACAAAATAATCTTCCATAAAATAAGACGTGAATTAAGCATTGTTCTCTTCAGAACATGATTACAACAAAGGCAAGTCAGTCGATACTGCATTGCATAGGGTGGTCATGAATATAGAGAAAAACCTGGAACGCCCAAATACGCTCTAGTCGTTTTTCTGGACATTGACGGAGCTTCAACAATGTCTCGAAACGAGCAATCGTTGACAGTCTCAACTCGAGTGAAACACATCCGTCCTTGAAAAACTCGTTTGACGCCAAGTTAAGCTGTAGAATGATCACATCAAGGCTACTAGGGTTGCCTAAAAGCCAAATCAATAAATAAATGAATAAAGAGGAACGATAACCTCCGAAGAGATTTAGGGCCGAGCTTATCTTCGAATTTGCGTCTTGCTCCTTTTAATTTGAAGATATATGCACGTATGAGAAGGGTTTGAAAATCACTTTATTTGCTTAACTATAATATAGCGTCTGAATGTTAGTTTTGATTTTCACATTTCATCATTCAACACCCAAGTATCCCGGTTTGACATCTCCTAAAGTTGGCGGCCCTATCCCAACTAGTCTCTTGGAGTGCATCACAGTGACTCTAGCCTATCAACCAAATTTAAATATCATCTACACGTTACGGCTCCTTTTACAAATGTGAATACGTAGGCACATATTTTAACCAGGTTATGCTTTGCCCATCTCAAGAACACTCCAAGTGGTGAAGCAAAAGGTTTCCCAAGACAGTCGAACACATGACCGCGTATTCTACTACCCAAAGGTAGGGGATAGTCGAACTAGTCTGAAAACTGAGGGCGGCCATCCTTAATGAGCTCTTATATCATAACGTTGGAAACAAAAACTATTGAAAACAATGTTTCGAACATAAACGTCTGAAAATTTTGGTCTACATTTTAAAAAAATTTATCCCCGGTCCTTGTAAAGTTTAAATTATGTAGAGGCGCTAAGGATTATACGATTTTCACCCATGAGTTACGTAATGGTATCCACTTAGACAGCTTTTGATTTCGAAGTCGGCATCCTTGGCCGAGTAGTTACTCCCTAACTTTCAAGGTGTTTCTTTGGTGTAGCTCGGCAGCATAGTGTGACAAAAAGTTTCCGGAGCTATATTTAGAGCTTCTAGGGAAGTGATGTCGACGAAAGTATGAGTTCGAAGTCGCAGTTCTATAGTTTCTGTGCTGGCATATGGTATGAGGGCCAGGAGGCTTGGTAGCGACTGGTGGTCGGGATTGCTACTGTTCGCAAGGCGGGAATTGTAGGTTCTGAAAATAGCCCAAAAAACTAAAGTGACCCTTTGGCGCGATCAACAATAAGCAAGCTTAATGCTAATCGTTAAAACTGTGCTGATAGCAACCGTAAGTCGCCTTTGTGCGTGACCCGCATGGAGCCACAAATTAGACGACGAGTATTAGAGTTAGCCCAGAACATCTCCTTCGGTGAAACTACGCTACAAAAGTGTGAGCATTTTAAGTATTTCTCCCTCCCTCCGCAAGGAGATACTCGTGAAATTTTTTGAACGATCCACAAGATTTTGAGGCAAAAATGGCCGAAATGGCCGAAACGTAGATTTTCTGAAATACATATAAACAAAACCTTTCCAAATATTTTATTTTTTAATTTTCGTATTGCAAGCCTCCCTGATACTCATTCAAATATACCATTTACGTCAGTAGTATGTTTCCATATTCATTAGTTGTGGACAATGTGATACTCTGAAGTCCAGCCATTCAGCTTAAAGGTTTACGCCGATCTTTTGTTGGCGCGCCGGTCCCGCCGCCGCCGCCGGTATATAATAGATCCTACGCCGCCGCCGATGAAGTGATCGGCGTAAACCTCTAGCGTGAACAATATTTTCACTTTTACAAAAGTTTTTGGAGCTAGGGGTTATCCACTCAGTGAATATTTATAAATCTACCACATTAAACTTTAAAAAGCACAATCGTTTTTGGATGTGAAAGCAAGATTCCAAACCTGTAGACCTCATAAGCCAAAAGATAGTTTCATTTGACTTGAAAAAAGTTTCATTAGACCAGAAAATACTATACTAAGATTTTTAGGTTTTTTTTTGACGGTTGGTTTTCAGTTTTTTTTGTTTTATAAATATTATTATACGGTATGTTCTAACAAATATTGACAGATCTAGCAAAAGTAGTCCTGCCTCTCTAACTATGTATGTATTTAAGATTTTTGAAGTTAACTTTAAGCGAGTCTCGAATAATATTTATATTCTGTGGATGCCGTTATGGGAAAAGATTATCTGCCGCATTGTTGGCTGCTAGCATTGCTCGAGTTTCAGAAATTGAAAACCGGCGTCTGTTGCTTTACCCCAGCCTGCCAAATTATTAAATTTGCTATATTTAACGAACTCAAAACTGGGCACATTTTTTCATAATACTCATAATTCGATTTGCTAGGTTCGCTCACAAAAATTTACTATACATATACAATACGAGTATTAAATATAAGGTATTAACGGTACTTTTAATTAATAAAATTTAATTAATGTAATTTCGATAAATGAACCGGTATTATTTATGCATAAATTACAGTCTTAAGAAACAAAAAGTTACACACATACTGAGTTGGAGCTTTAAGAACGGTAATTATAAGGTAAAATCTAAATTTTCCTTTGCTATCTTACGCGTTTCGCTCCTTGTTATCTTCTTCAGGGAGTCCATAACCAACTCAGTTTATTAAAATACATTTTTGTCCAAAAATGTTTCTAACTTTTTTTTAACTTTTTTTATATCATAGAATTTGTTGAGGCACATCTACAGAATTATAAGTATACGCAAATAGTAACATTATTTTATTATGTGCAAAGTGAGTTTTTTTAACTAAAAACTATACTAATAAATTTGGTTTATGGAGTTTTGTTGTTACGTGCACCAAATTGCTTTGCAGAGTTTTTTCAAAAGCACCACCCAAAGTGTTGATTAAACGCATGCAACTGAGTTAAATTTTAAAACTTTTTTATATATATTAAAGTTACTATTGTGTAAATACACATACACATTCCTCTTCTCAAAAACTATTATTTAATTCTAACATGGTTATGTACGTGTGATACATTTCGAACACATTGCAAAATTAAACAATAATAAGTCTGACATATGTATATCTAAGTATTTGAATAAATATTGCAGCAATTTTTACTAGGAATCGTAACAGTTATAAGTTTTTTAATAAAAATCCTCATTAAAAGTTGTTGTTTGAGTTGTTTTTTTTTGTTCGGAAAATAATAATTATTTTTCAGAATTAATGAGCTTAAAGCCGTTAAATAATTATTCGTTATTCAATAAACTTTGTTTATCAGGGAAAGACTGAAAACAAAGAACATTTTACTGTCATATTGCGATGGTACCATTTCGAAAACTAGCACATTGTCTGACGATGATCAATTTCGTAATGTTTTCAAAGGTTTCACCGAACCACGGATGACTCTGCTGAAACTGCAGTTGCCCTAACCACAAAGATTGATCGAAGAATAAAGATGTTGCAGGGACGAAAAATAGTGTGAAGCAAGCTTCACAAAACCTCTAGTAAGTCACATTCACCACTTACCACAGCAGATTTTGTTAAACTACCACTGTTTGTATTTGTTATTTAACGAATTAAATGTACACTTTTAATTCAGCTAATGTGTTCAGAATTTACATTTTTACACTCTAAAACTACAATCCGTGTATTTTGTGTGCTTAAATTATGTTCAAAATTGTGTTAAAGTTTTAGGTGCGGTGGAAGTGACCTACTAGAATTTTGTTACGCTCCGCTGCTTTCCACTGAAGTTCGCGCATGCAACATCTTTATTCTTCGATCAATATTTGCTAACCACTAGGTTATCCTGCTTGTATTTGTTTTTTTGTCTACTTCAGCGTATGCAATTTTTACGCTAATAGCACAATTTAAGACATGCTATCTCTGTCTCAGCGCTTCCCAAGGCAGCCGGCGATATGTATCGGAGCGACTCGGGATTTTTCCCGACCAAGGGCTGTCTTTTCAGTGTAACCTCATTTAATTGGTAGCGTCCCTCCCACAAATTGTCATCCTCCCAGCAGAGCCTTGCAGCGGGACTGCGCCATATTCTCCTACTCGGGAAGGTATCGAGCCCAATCCGGGACCTGTACCTGATCCTGGTCCAGAGAAATGGGTTTGCTGCGTTTGCCGGAAAAACACTGCTCCAACAACAACAACAACATTTTGTCTCTCTTTCGGGGTTTCAAGTGATTGTGTATCACAACCCTTTCAAGAGGTTCCAGCGCTATTTACTGTTTATCCAACCCAATTATCAGCCTTACCTACTGTAGCGAATAGTGCTTCTTTAGCAGACGAGGTTCTAGTGATCCCAAGTTGCTCATTGAACTAGGGAGTGGGGATTGGCCTTGAAGATTCAATGTGGTCATATTTAGTCGTTCCAGAAATAGTCGGGCTTGTATCTTAATGGTGGCCACCGTGGTGTGATGGTAGAGTGCTCCGCCTACCACACCGTATGCCCTGGGTTCACACCCCGGGCAAAGCAACATCAAACATTTTAGAAATAAGGTTTTTCAATTAGAAGAAAATTTTTTCTAACCGGGGTCGCCCCTCGGCAGTCTTTGGCAAGCGCCATGAAAAGCTCTCAGTGAAAACTCATCTTCCTTGCAGATGCCGTTCGTAGTCGGTATAAAACATGTAGGTCCCGTCCGGCCTATTTGTAGGGAAAATCAAGAGGAGCACGACGCAAATTGGAAGAGAAGCTCGGCATTAGATCTCTTCGGAGGTTGCGCCCCTTACACTTTGTTTTGTTTTTTTTTAATGTTCTTAATGGTGCTTGTTACCGGAACGTACTGGATCTATATCCGGCAAATGAACATTAGCATTGATAGCACTCCAGAAACGTTCCGGGAATGTCTTTATTGCTACAACAACAACATTCTGTCCGTATTTTAATTTGTTATAAAGTTCTTGTTCATTGCTGAAGAAGATTTTTTGTTGTTCTATTTGTAAACTCGAGTTTCGAGCTTTTTATTTTGCTTGTTTTGTTTCATACTTAATTATCCTCTTTTAGAGACTGTAATATAAAACAAAGGTTATATAACTATTAGTTTTCGAGCAAAATAAAGTAAAAAACTATATTTTAAAATTTTAAATAAAATTATATAATAGAGTAAGATTGAAGTAAGATTAAGTAAATGGAATTCTTATATCCATATTCTATGTAATATGGAACGTGTTTGTTTACTATTTAAGGAGGTGGCATTACCCGTTAAGTGTCTAAAATTGTGAGCAATAACAGTTTTTTGCAATCCCTGTATTTAACAAACTTCTTTGCGGAGTTTATTTCATATTTAGGAACACTTGAGCTTAATAGGAGCATAAAAACGATAATTTTATATGAGCAATACAGCTGATCTCTTCTTCCTTATATTGTATTTTCATCTTGTTTTGAGCTACGTTCATAGTCTAAAGCTCATTTTCCAGTTCCATAAAAATCGATTGCAGAATCTTAAGCTTCTCTTATTCTTCTACTTTGCATCTAGCTCCTTCAAATGAAACAAAGGCACCCATACCCATTAAGTGACCGGAAACTCCCCCCGGCGGGTTAGGGGGCTTAGAATAGACCAGAAAGGCATGGCTGTTGTAAGAGCCTACTGAAATGGCAAATTGATTCATGGGGTTGCGTAGCGCAACTCTTTCAATTTATAGCTTCTCCAACCCAATAGTCAACCTCACCTACCTAAGGCTATGGCCATCCCCAATGTCCTCATGAATCAGCTAATAGGGAAATACATGTATGTAGCTAAATAGCCAACTATGAGATATAACTATTCGAGGCCGTTGTTCGCGGAAAGTCTGGATCTTGGGAGAAAAAGGTAAACGAGGCGAACTGAGAGTATACAAGCAGCAAAGTGATGTTCAATCATTTTGATGTTAACATCGTATAAGTGAAGTATGCGAGTAATTTGACTGTGAAGTACTACTACCAAAGTAGTGTAGTCAATAAAGAACATTTTGCTGTACTGTATGTTTGGAAAACGATTTAAACTCCCCTTATTGTGATCAATTGGCACCAGTTGGCAGACCGGAGAAGCGACTGGCGCGCCTTGTTGAAGGGCCATAGCCATTTAAACGGTTAAACACCAATTAAGTAAGTAAGTTATTGGAAGTAATTAAGAAGGTGCTGAATAATCAAGAAATTCTTAAAACACGTTACATTGACACAACTGCAGCTTAAGCAGGCTTCCTCCAGAATTTATACTGCTTTTCTTCGCGGCTACAATTTCCGCTTGAAACGTACTGCAGTTATCTAGCAGCCTATAGGCTCGATCTACTTATTTCTGGATCGACACGGTAAACAGTAGACCGATGCGTAAAAATTGTCATACATTTTTTGTTAAATTTTCCCTTAAGTCGGTTAATTTGTCAGCTTCTTTCTTTCAGTGTAATTAAGTTTCATTTTAAAATATGCAGTATTTATAGAATTTAGACCTCAAGAAAAATTTCGATGATATTTAAACTTGTGTATTTTGTTTAATAATAATTTAGTTTCTGCTAACACACTTTTTTTTAAGTATTTACCCAAAATTATATATAAATTAAATAAACACATAAATTATACAGCTATGTCATGAATTTTTATTTGAATACACATTGTGTTTTGTTTTCGAAACTATCTATTTACTAATATTCGTGTACTTGCTCCTCTCATTACTCGTATAAAAACAGTATCGATATTTCCATTGTATTTACAGAAATATCATCTTGTTGGGTCACAATGCGAGGTGAGTTTTGTTTTGAATGTATTCATTTTAACTTCTCTACCTACTATTTTTGCAAATTCTTTCTAATTTTATAATATTCGAATAAACACTTAAATAAGTACAAATTCGAAGATAACAATTTTATTTGAAAAAGAAAAAAATCTGCGAAAAGTATGTATGAATTGGAATCATGCGAGGTACACTTCAAGTTAGTCAATGTATTTTAGCCTGTAAAGGCGCATTAATCGCAAAAAAAAATAAAAATATACATTAGAAAAAAATTGTACTGCTCAACTTGTGAGCTTATATCTAGGAAATTACGAATTGCTCTAATGACTTTTACGCCTTTACGGGTCGAGTATATTTCTTTAATTTTGTTTTGTAGTAGATTACGGATTATGTTTATTTAGTCTTTATTTTTTAAACCCTTAATTGGTTATTAGTACCTCATTTAGTTTATATTTTCTATTTTTTTAGTACATTCTTGATTTAACGATACAGTGCGTACCACAATTATACAACCAACTTTAAGAGGTTGCTTGTAGACAAAATTGTGAAAAAGCAATTACACTAAAATGAATAAAAATGTTATGTGTCTGTGATGAGAAACCCAGTTACTGTTGTGAGAAATTTTTTCACAGCAAAATGCAAGAATGTTAATTTTTATTCACCTTCATTTATTAAAAATTCCCACTTCAAAGTATTTTACTTCTTAAGATTCGTGCTATAATGAAAACAAAACTGGTAGTGCAGAACACTCCTAAAGAAGAACTTACTTGGATTCGCTTAAAACCGAGTTTTAAAATATCTTGAGACTTTTTGTGAATACCTCAGTATTATAGAAGACAGCTATTGAGTGAAATTTCACACATGAATCATATTTCCGATACTTCCGTTCTATACTAATATACATATATATCATTTGAAAGTTAAAACAATAAGGGAAGCTTACTAAACTAATAAAAAACAATATTATAAAACTTGGAAACGACATCGTGACATCAGAAATCATGACGGGCAAGGCTACAGCTGTTTCGATATAAATTGTAAATCTCTTCAAAGCCTTTTCTTCCAAGAGTGAAATTTGAATCCGAACTACGGCGTAGGTTGAACTTTTACAAACACATTCAGCGAAAGCCACGCCTTTGTTGTTGCGCAACTTTTCTCAGTTGCCTTCTTTGCATGATTTATACTTTGATACAAGCAAACTTACAAAGTATGACTAGTCTAGTTGTGATACGGGGGTTTTCTATAAATTTCCCTATTACTTTCATATGCCCTGTCATGTTTCCGCATTTTAGCTCAGATAGAATCTAGATGAGCATTTCACTTTACCTTTCTGTCCAGTGTAACCTCTAGGTAATTTGCTTCCATTAGAAATCAGATTTTGGTGCCACCCAGGGATGGGTCTTCTTCTCGGGATAAAAGGCACTAGGAAAGTTTTGTTAGGATTGATAAACAGTCCCTTGGTATGACACCACCTTTCTGATGCGCAGGGCTTGCTGCAAACGATTTAATATTTTTTCTCCATGCATCCCCGTGATACAGATTACTAAGTCATCTGTCATCTATGACTGGCGTCCACAGGAGAAGAAAGAGTACACCCCACAGGCCACAAATCACTTAGTTGTCCCTTCCAGTTAAAGACTGATTCCTGTTCTCTATAGCATGGATAGCACCCAGCGAATGATCATTGGGCTTGTATTATTGTCAATCATAGGTTGCTTAATGGCTTGATGTGCCGTGTTATCGAAAGCCCCTGAGATGTCAATAAAAGTGCAGAGGGCCACATATTTTTAGACTCCAAAGCGTTTTAAATTTTTCGGTGAGGTTATGGATGTTGCTTAAATTTTGTATGGCAAAGCTAAAGTCCAATAGTTCAACATTTAACTACTCGACAAAGTTTGATCAGAAATAGAGACAAGAAAAATCTACACCAGTGTTTTCTCACAAAACACTAAAAAAAAACATTTTATGGCGACTGTTCGAAGGAAATTTCATTATAAAAAATTACAGTTAGATAGTTACAACCCCTGCCGATGGTAAGAAGAAATATACGCTGCAAAAGTTTAAGAATTATCTCTAAATCAGAGCCGAAGAAAAAGCTGTAACCAAATACAGATTTAAAACAGGTATCGCAACCTGAAGTCGAACCGAAATTCAAATTTGTGACTTGACATCAAACTGAAATTAATATTTAAAATAAAATAAGAGTAAAGCAAAGCAAAGAAACCAGATCAACACTGAAAAAGAAAAAAAACAAAAGTGGCGCAGAAGGAAAAAGTGTAAATAATAGCGATATTGCAGCCGGATATGAAATCAAAGTCTTAGGGCCAGATTATGTATGTCACCGTGACGCTTTGCGTCGCAGTCACTCACATTCACAGTAACCACTATATAACACCAAAAATCTCATCAGAGCAGAGGTTTACTGTCACTTACTGAGGTTTACTGTCACTTACTGAAGTGAATGAATGCTCTTATATGATAGGAATTTTGGTTCACACGAGAAAAATGACTCGTTGCGTTATACATAATTCGCCCCTAAATTAAAGTCTTCATAACAGCCAAAACTGACTTCGAAATAAAATTTCACTATTCCAGCAATGTGGCAACAAAAACGAATTCTGGGGAAAAGTCACATATCGACCAAGTCTATTTCGGTGAAGTGAAAAGACCAAAACTTTGTGGAAAGCTGAGAATATTTTGGCCAGATATGAATACTGAGCCACCCGAAATGCCTGGAGAACACTTATTTTGGGGCCGTTTTCACCAGCTATAGTTAAGTTAGAATTTAACCATATAATAACAGTTCTATTTGACCTGTTCGTTTTCGCGAACCCCCCGTCAAATCGAAAACTGTAAATATTTTGCAGCACAAACCGCAAGCCTATTGTGAATGCACAAAAAAAAACAACTGACTTTTGTTTACATTTTTACCTTGCATATAATTGGGCGAAATTTTCTGAAGTATATCAAGCATGATACAAAAAAGAAGGTAGTTCCACTCAAAATTTTTTGACGTATTTGGGGATTTTTGAAGTTTCATAATGTTTGTTGTTTTGCCAGAAGCGTTGCCATACCGTTACTGGTTAAGGCGAAATTGTGGTTTTTCGAGATGGAAATTTCCTTTTGGATGAAAACGCAATGGTCATCTGAGACAATAATAATATGCCTTAGCACGATTTGTGTGCATATATGTTGATTGAGAATACAGTAAAATATGCAATTTTATGGAAAAATAGTGGATAATGACTCATATCTTTATGACAGCTTGACCCCTATACAGAAAAAAATACACGAAAAATCCTGTTGTTCTAGCATGGCCCTATTATCATGCCCCTACAGTGGATATTTCTCAAGGCATGTTGAGAAAAAGTGTACCTCCAAAGTCTGCACATCTATGTCAATGCTAAAAAGGCACAGAATGTGTATAGGCGGGGCTGCCCCAAAGGTGATCCCGGGTACAACGGGCAGAAACACTCTCCTAACTAGTGGCTAACCTGCAGAGCTACAGGGTAATGTTCTCCTAAAAAATAGCTTAACAATTCCCTCCTAAAGCGCAACGCTTGAATTATACAATAAATAAAAAAATAAAAAATGTGGACTTGTAGCCAATTTATCAAGAAGTTGCGGTGTGGGTTTATAAGGACCTCCTTTGAGCAAGCAATTGACAAACGTGTATGTTTTGTCAAAATGTTCTGAGCAAACGTACGGACACCTCAGAAGGCTATATTCAGGGATTCAAGGGGTTGTGTAGCGCAATATATAGCTTCTCCAACCCAATTGTCAACCTCACCTTCGAGCGGCGAATCCCGTTTCACTAACAGACGAGGCTCTGGCGACCCCAAGCTCCTCATGGAACTTGGGGGTGGAGAGGGAGGGATGGCCTGAAGGTTCAATGTGGCGATATAAATCGTTCCCGAGATGGTCGGGCTAGCACCTTAATGGTGCTGTGTTACCGGATCGTATCGGATCTGTATCCGACAAAGGACCATCACATCGATAACACTCCCCAAAGCCTTCGGGGAGTAACCTAATCGCTACAACAACAACAACAACAACAACAAGGCTATATTCACTTGCTTTGCATACTTCGATCCATGTTTCTTCCGCCAAAACAATTTTCAGGAGCTCGAAAAACTTATTAAAAAACCTTCTTTTCTATGCTGATATTTCGTATTAAAATATTTCCAAGGCTCATTTTTTTTCTTTTTTATTTGAAATAACTATGAAAGAAATTACGTCGTATTCGTTATTATGAAATCCATCAAAATTAGAAAAATTCGTAACATTTTTCAATCTGGTATCTTGTTTTTGGTGTAATTGTCATTGTCCCCGGTCAAGTGGCTAACGTCACACTAAATGGAACTACCTCCATTTTTTGTATCATGATATCAAGGTCTTTAAATTTTTTTATTGACATAATTAAAAAAATGCCATGTTCGACAATCCTTCCAAATTCGACACACATGATTCTATGAAAGATTTCAAATTACGCTACTATGGAATAAAACAGTCTACAAGTTTTAAAAAACAATAATAATTTAATAAGAGAATTTAATGCATCTCATTAAAATTTACGGCAGTTTTAAAAAATTAAAAAAAAAGTTATTTGCATAATTATGATACGCACTGTATTTACCTTCCTCAAGTAAAGATGGTATTGAGAGTGTCATTGTTGTAATTGTAATTTTGAGTAAAAATCAAATTAAAACTAACCTGCTTTCTATATACTTAACTATGTGTTATAAAACATACAATTATTAAAGATTTTAAATAACACCACACACATATATTTTATAAATACTTTAATACCCCCCGGGGATTGTTCTGAAACATTTTTGTATTTTTTTCCACATAATAGTATATTTATATTGTAATTGTACTGATGAGCGATTTAATGTTTTTGATTATATGTTTTTCTCTACTTTTTTGCATTTACTTACATATAATCAATTATTTATTTTCATAATCATATCATAAACTAAATGTTATCAAAATATGTGGACCGACAGATATACAAATTATTATCCTGGTACCAACGTTCAAATATTTTACTAAAACATTAGAAGTTTTCAAATATTTTTTATAGAGTTTTAAATATGTTATATTTCTTTTTTGAAACACTTATAATCAAGCTAAATTATTTGCAATTAGCTTTTGCTTACTTTTGTTGGCCTAAGACACAACAAAAACATATAAATCTGTTCTCATATCATACTACTTCTTTGCTTTAACATTAACCCAATAAAAGTTTTTCTTAAAACCCAGTTTGAGTTGCATTTATGAACTAACCTCAAAACTCAAACGTATGTTCACAAATGCATCTCAAACCCAATTTTAAGAATTCTCAAAGTGATGGAATTTTCGCTACTTTTCAAATCGCTACAATTTTATGCTACATCTTTATCAAACTTATCTGAATGAAATAGATTTGTTCTTCTCAAATATTTCTCAACTTGCCTTTAATTGGAAAATAAACGTTCGATAAAAGTTTGAGAAAGCTTTTAACAAATGCAGCAAACCAAATTGAGAACTAACATTTTTCCAAAATTTCACCATTTTTGCTTTGTTGTTTATTGGGAAGCAGAAATTCAAGTCACTTGCACATTACTAATTAACCATCGTTTAAATCACATTAATATATTTTAAAATCCGAGTTAGCACAACGTAATGCTTATGCTCATTTATCCTTTTTTTTGTATAAAAGCAATTGTATAAAGCAATATGAGCAAGTCTCGCTAATTAAATACATATGATAATAAAAGTTATATTAGCGACAATTACCCAACTACTTTTGCTTACGAACCGGGCATTTAGAAAATGGCCCCAAGTGTTAAAAATAACACACAATTTTACCTTATGAATATATTTTGCTGCCACCATATATAGAGTGATCAATACTTCACCCACCTTTTACTGAGACTAAAATGAATAAAAAAAATATTAGATAAATTTTTTGAGTTTCAAATATTCTTTTCGAAAAATCGGTCGATTACGAGCATATTTTCCATCGTAGAAGGATTAGATATGGTGCTTTGGAAAGCTGAGACTATAAAATACAAAACGATTCCCAGAAAGTGAAAAAATAACGACTTTCCATCATTTTTGTATCTGTTTGCAATGTTTTTCTCATCGGAATCGGAGAGACCATGGCGGAACGATACAAGGTGGCAGCATGGTGACATACCTACAAACATAAATAAAAGTTCCATGTACTTTGTTTTTGTAAATTCGATGGACAAATGCCAAAATCGCACTGCGCCGGAAATTGATGTATCAAATCAAATAAAAAAAGTTTATAATCAGCTGTCCCGTGCTGCCACCTTGTATCGTTCCGCCATGGGAGAGACAAATTTCAATATCTAATAAGCTATAAAATTAATGCTTGTTTTTCACTGGGTCAAATTTGACCACAAACTTAGCAATATGAACGAAAACGGTCTGTCATATAAAGTCAAATGCATGTTCCGTCCGTTTTGAATACAAAGTGGCAATGAGATATACTATTAAGGGAAAATCGGCTATTGCACAACGGTATGGGAAATTTGATATTAAAATTTCATTTTCTAACATGTTGGCAATTTATTTACGTTTGACAACAGGCGTCCCATCAATAAATAATGGCAAAGCGTGTGAAACACAAGATTTAGCGAGGGTTATGCTTTATCGACTTCGAGTCAGTAATATGTAATATGGAAATGTCTTTCACCACAATTGACCAATAGGTCACTTTCAGGCAGTTTTTGATGTCAGTCATTTTGACCTAATGAAAACTAAGCATAAGACATTACGGCTTTGCAAAATTTTCTACAAGTCTTATGCTTAGCTTTTACTAGGTCAAATTTGACGACAAACTTGGGCATGTCAATGAAACCGGTTTGCCATACAACGTTAAATGCATTTTCCGTTTAAATTGACCAATAAGTGAAAACGGCATTTGCCCATTGGTATGGCAAATTTAACATTCAAATTTCAATTTATTTTGGTTTGCCAATGGCGTCCCTAATACTGTTTTCACACAGAAACTTAATGATCTCATTTCACCTGCTAATGAAATCGTAAATTTTTTGCTTTCACACAGAAGTAACTGCTCGATTAGTATGAAGGATGAGACAGACAATCATGGCGGAACGATACAAGGTGGGAGCATGGTGACATATCTACAAACAAACAAAATTCCATGTACTTGTAAATTCGATGGACAAATGTCAAAATCGTACTGCGGCGGTAGTTAATGTATCAAATCTAATAAAAAAGGTTATACTCAGCTGTTCGATGCGGCCACCTTGTATCGTTCCGCCATGCAGACAATGACATTTGCTTTGAAAACTAAGAAGCGGAAACGGAAAGCGGAACGCTGCCAACAGAGTTGCATTGTGCTTTTGAAATTACGCCAACGTTGGTTTTGATCACACATTGCTATCGAAACGAGTGACATGATGGAAACGCCTTTGACTCCAACTGACCAGCATGACCCGTAGGCAGTTTCTTATGTCAGTCATTTTGACCTAATGCAAACCAAGCATATATAAGTCGTTGCAAAGTCGGTCACTGAATGCCGCAGATCTCTTAACGAGATGGCTCAGCACTTCAGTATCAGCCTTATATGGGTACCTGGGCACAGTGATATCGAAGGCAATTGCAGGGCAGACGAGCTGGCCAGAAGAGGCAACACCGACGATATCCTTCCGGGAAATGATTCGGTAGGCATACCCATGGCCACTTTCAGGCTTCGTGTGAACACAAGCACTATAAGAATCGCAAATGGACTATGCTCAGCCATATCATCGTGTGAGACATCCAGGCAAACCTGGCCCTCATATGACAAGGGGCGCACAGAAGCGCTTCTGATTTTAAACAAATCAGCTCTATCGTCCATGATAATGGTTCTAACAGGGCATTGCTTAATAGGAACGCACGGTGCTAGAATGGGGGTAACGACCTTCGACTATTGTCGCAGCTGCAGATGTACAGAAGAGGAAGAGAGCGTCCAGCACTTTCTCTGTCACTGTCCAGCGCTTAGTAGGCGTAGGATGGCTATCCTTGGTAAACCTTTTCTACATGACCTCGCTGAGGTCTCGTGCTATGAAGTAAAGGCTCTGGCAAAATTTATAATTTCCACGAGGTGGTTTGACCCACTTTAGGCGGGGTAGGGGTCCTCTTTGAGACCGTATAGGGTATTACAATGGGCCCATTGGTGGCCTAAGTAGTGAGCTGTTACCATAGTGTTCAGCTCAGCCCTTGCAACCTTAACCTAACCTATCGTTGCGCTGCACAACCCATGGATCAGGGTACGTGCAAGATATCGAAAGTAAAGAGTTGCGGCGCAAACTTCAGAGGAAAGCAGCTTCACAAAATTCTAGTAGGTCACTTTCACCACACCAAAAACTTTAACACAATGTTTAACATAATTAAGCGCACAAATACACTGATTGGAGTGTTTAGAAAGTAAAGTTAAAATTCTGAACACATTAGCTGATAAAAAAGTGTACAAATAATTGTTAAATACACAATACAGACAGTGGTAGTTTAACAAATTCTGCTGTGGTAAGTGGTGAATGTGATCTACTAGAATTTTGTGAAGCTTGCTTCACACGATTTTTCCTCCCTGCAACATCTTACTTTTCGATAATCTTTGGTACGTGTTGTGGGTGTCAATGTAGTTTAAATTAATGAATGAGCAAAACGATAGTTTATTTCATTTCTCAATGACACTCTAAACCTAACAATTTAGTTTCTACCTTCAACAGCTTAATTAACTTTATAGTTTCCCTAAACTATATATTTTTTATAAAATCGATTGGTTGCCTACAATTTTCTATCGTTCATAGCTTGAATAATTTTTTATTACACCAGCACCAAATTTAGTTGTATGCTGATTATTTTGAATAACGGTTAAATTGAATACTTTGTAAGCAATTAAAAAGTATGTACTTATTACACACAACTATCGCTTCTACTGAAATTTCACTCTTTCACTTTCCTTTTCAAAATTTTCTCTCAAACTACCTTCATCTTATAACAAAAATTCTTAAATTAAAAAAAAATCACACCAAATATCATAAACTGGTAAAAAAATCATATTTATCAAACGCTGTCGGAAACAAAAAAAATTATAATATAATTAAAAAAACACATAACTATCACGTGATCACATCACCACTTCTGCAGTCGCCCCGATTTTTGTAGAAGAGATGTTGTGGTGTCATCGCCACCCACAAGATAAGCGGTGACATCAACGACACAAGCCATTTTGCTATTATTATATACGTCAATTTGTAAACGTCAAATTATGTCAACACACAAATGTCAAAAGAGCGCACAACACTTTGCACATAAAAAATTGACCATACAAAATGTAATAAATGCACCTCATCGTACAATAATGTGTAAAAAAAATATATATAATTGAAGAATTAAAATAAAATAAAAACATGCAAACGCCGGCTGCACAGCCGTAACTGCTGTAAAATCTTATTGTAAGTGGTAAACTTAACAGCAACCGCTTTCCGCTGCTTTGGTAAGTACACATGTGTCAAATTGTACAGCTCTTAAGCTGTCAAATGCCGTTTAAGCGTTGCCTTATAAATGACATAGTGTTTTTAAGTGTAACGATCATGGTTATTTAATCGTATAGGAGTTTTAATTACTATTATTATTATTATTATTATTTTTAATTATCTTTAAATCTCTCTAACTTATGTTAAGTTTAAAATAAGTAGCTGTTCAAAATATGCAAATCTAAATCAAATAATAATTTTTTTCGAACTTTCTTTCGTTTAACCTCGTTTTTCTTAATTTACGCTTAGCATTTTTTTAACAAATTTAATTTTATTTATTTATAAATACTTCGTAATCCACAGATATCATCAGATATACGCGTACGATTGCAAATTAAATCAAAAATTTTATACGGTCAACTATAATGCCTTTGCTGAGTAAAATACCCACGAAAAAAAAACAACTGAAATTTTATAGATAATAAGAAAACACAAAACACTTAAGATCACAGTCTACATAAACTACAATAACAAAATTAAAATAAATTCGTGTTGTTTTCGAAATATGCTTGAAAAGCGCTTAAAATTCTCCATGCCAATCACTCACCAATCCGATTGCACGTCTCCCAAATCGGCCGCTTCTACTGTCTGTATTATCACTCGCTTATCGTTTCTTTATGCAAAACTGTAATACTAGAAGGTAAAAAGAAATGTTAAGTCTATTGCTTTTGAATTTCAATTGTAACGCCTGCTGCTTTTTTAGTACTAACGCATTATTGCTGTTTAAAAAGTATCGAAAAAAATTTGTGAAAAAACAGTAAAGTTGAAAAACTAGTTTGCATGTAAAAATTTTAAGCAATAAATAGGATTAGTTGCATTTTGGAATCTAATAAAATTTATTTTACAATCGTTTACTATTCGGTATATATCGTGTCTTTTTGCTGCTTTTTTTTTAAATACGTTTTTCTATTCTCTTGCCTTTCTGCTTAAGCATTACGCTCAACTTGTTATATATACAGTAATTGCTTCTTTCTCACTCTCCCTATTCTCTATCACGACCACGCTTTACGAAGATCTTTACTTTTTTCTCTATTTATCCTTATTTTCTTATATCTATTCTATTACAATTTAGTATATTTTATTTTTCTAACTTCGAAACCACATCAGTAAATCAGTAAAAAATCTGGTACTCACTATAGCTAGGAATTTATTTAAAAAGAAATTATTAGATAAAAATAAGTATGTATGTAGATAAGGTGTACTTCATAATTCCGGCTTTCAGCGTCCCCACAAAGAATAATACCGCAACTTTCAGAAATACCGAAAATGGAATATCTTAACAACTCTAAAGTTCAACAAGACAGAAATCATGGTCAATCTCACTGGAACAATCCGAATCAGTTGGCAGCTCTGAACACATAATAGGGTAGCTGTTATTTACAAACTTGTTTTCCGCATCGCTCCGAAATTGTAGCTTAAAACTCAAAACAAATAATCAAACTTAGAACTAGTATTAATTTGTTCTCTCTTCTCCTCTTTTCTATATAACATAGGTTTTTGCACTTAGAAAAAACTAGAATCCTATTACTTGAAAACCGCGGTCTGCAGTTAAAGCACGTTCAAAAATGTCTGGAAGGGTATCAAAAGACGCGTTTTGAACCTAATAACCACGGGTGGGCATGAGCCATGGTTCAACTATATACAGGTTGGCTCATCTGTAAAGCAACAAAATATGTCTGTTCAAATTGTCAAAATCTGTGTATGGTGTTGGTGCGAATGGTATGGAATGCGAAACATAAAACTTAGCAGTTTTGTATGTGTAAGTAAAATGTTAGCCAATGTGTTGGTTTCGTTTGAGTTTGCCATCTCCGTTTGACAATACCTTCGACCATGCAATGACATAATAAAATCAGCTGATGAGATGAGCCAACCTGTACATAATTGAACCATGGCATGAGCTTAGCACCTGATAAGCGGGCATATACGTATACGACGAGCGAACGAAAAATGACTACTTCGTCAAAATCAACGACCAAACACCTTTAGTTTGCTTTCGACGTCCGTACATTAAGGAGGTGTCGCACACAATATTAGCACACAGAACGGTCGAAAAATATGTACATATGAATGAAAAATTTTTCAGGTTGGGTTGGAGTTATCATGGTGAAATAACCAGGTGAAGTAAGCCGTCAATTTTCTCGCTCTGCTTAGCCATCTTACTTCAGTGTGAAGTAAGACATCACCGTATTCTGCCTCAATTTCTTCCAGAAATGCGCGGAATATTCGGTGCATAACTGCATTATGTCAACGACGTATTTTTTTTATAATTTTGACGGTGATTTCCATAGCCTGTCCCAACTTGAAACTTTTAGCAATTAATTGCTGTTGATGCAAAATGCAATGAAAGGGGTCACGTTTAGGCAATTGCGAATGAACTGACTTACTAGTCCGTTTTTTGCACCAATTATTGCGGGAACACTATCAGTGCAAACTGACGATAGTTTACTTTTATCTGCAAATCCAAACAATTCGCGTTCAATACACGCATAAATATGCTTCCCGTCACATTCAATTCCAGCCCTCGCAAACAAAACATATTCTCCGAAACATTAAAGTTACCGTCAACAGTCCTCACACATACCAAAAGTTGACAGGTGTCGCTAATGTCGGTACTTTCATCCAATGCAATGGAATAAGACCTGGCGGTTAATATATTTTGTTTCAAGTGTAAATATAAAAATCTTGAAATATCAGTTATCCGTCGCGCGATTGTACGTCGTGATAAGGGAATATCACCAACATGTGTGGCTAACTAAACCCTTTTTTTCCAAAGCACTCCAGGACGGCTACAGCCAAATCTTTAAAACAGAGTACCATCTTCTAATGGCTTACCTTTTTTTGCTAAAGCAAAACTAACCACGAAAGAAGCTTTCAATTTTGCTTGAGACAAATTTTCCTCCATTTCATTAATTTTTGAACTTTCCAAAAAAGCAAGCTTACATTCGAAGAACTATATCATTTTTTCCTCAGGGGTAAGAGTATTTACGCTCCTGTGGAGTAAAACGAAATGTCGACTTAAGCTTTGCTAGCAAATGAAGTTTATAATTTATCCACAAACTAAGCATTGTGGCTTATTGGCGCTATTTAAAACACAAAAACTCTACTTCCCATTTAATCCGAAACATTTTGCATTCATAAGTGCGTACATACATTCGTATTGTACGACCAAACACTGTACCAAAGTCTGCGTGTGACCGTGCTTATAATACAAGCGCTGAAATCAAACTAAATAAATATTTGATTTTGCATTCGTGCTAGCCACGCGTTCGTGTATACTAACACATTCTAAAGCTGGAGACATTGGTGCTTTATCGGTAACCTTTTAACACTGATTCGACCAACCTTAAGCTGGAGACATTGGTGCTTTATCGGTAACCGTATCGGTAACCTTATAAACACCTGATTCGACCAACCTTATGAGAATCAATGCAATCGATTATTGGTGCCGCTAAGGTCGTAACCGTATCGTAGCCAACCATTGGGTTTTGGTTTACCGTCGTAACGATAAACAGCTGATTACGTTAGGGATACGGATACAGCGATACGACATACGGCACCAATGACTCCGGCTTAAATTTGGTAATCGTGTATATGTAGTGGTGCCCACCTATGCTAATAAACTATCGCCAAAAGGCTGATATTAACATTTTTACTTCTGTCAGGGGCTATGTGCAAAACACACCTGCACATTTTGTTGGTTTTATTTTTATTTTTCATATTTTGTTGTACATACCCAGCCACACTTACATTCAAAAGTGTTCTGTGCAGCAAAGCTATGGATCCGGCGCCGATTTTGATCGGTTAGTTCTTTTCTAGATTTTGTGAATATATTTTGATAACAACAAATTGTTTTATTTTTCCCTACGGATTGATACCGAATTCAAACGGTCAGTTTTGACTTCCAAAATATTGTAGCCAAATTTTATTAAACACCTTTTGTTGGAGTGCTTAATTCATGTTAAGAATGTGTAGCTCATTGCTGTAAATTCAATTTTGTAGAAAAAATGTGTAATTCGATATATGTATGTTGACCTGTGTAAGATATCGAGTGAAAAAAAGTTGGTAAATATGGGACACCCTAGTTCAAATGTCTGCAGGTGCTGCCATAATGATCCAAATTATTCCAGATAAGTATAAGGATCACGACGTTACTGTTGCATTTGCATGCTAAATTTTTATCGGGATCTGGATCAGGCTCATTGGAACTCAGCTACGTTCAGGAAAGTTTTTCCTAATAGTATAATTTATAGCAAGGGGTGAAATTAAAGCAACTTTTTAAAATATGGTCATATTTTATGGCCGGAGTTTGTCTTGTCGGTATTATGTATGATCGGAATTTAATAATGTCTGATTTATATTTTCTCTGAATTTGGTCATGTCTAGATAAACATTTCGGGATTGTGTAAGTCGGGATTATGTTATACACCCATGTAGATATTATTAGAACTTAAATTTAAACAAATTCACTTATTCAATATTCGAATAAATCGCTAAAAGCCTAACGCCTTTCGCTGCTAACTTATTGCACAATGGAGAACATAGCATAGAAGCTTGTGATGGAATTCACCTGTAGTGGAATTGACTGACTTTGTAACGACAGGTTGCTCATAGGAAATTACTTCATTTTGACTAAGGATATGCCCCAATATTTGTTTGATAATGTGTAACAAATTTTTTATCGACATTCCCTTATTTATGTATGTTCTGTAGTTATCGCCAAATAAATGACGCATATTTTGTGGTTACCGGAATCAGTCTGAGTTGCTTTACTGAAACACGAAATCGATAATAGCTATCATCCGGTGGCAAAATCCTGAGCCAGATAAATTAATTTTTGCATGTAAATGTCACAACAACGATTTGAGCCAGATAAATCCAGATAGAAGTCTGGTTCAATTGTGAGCCAGACTAATTGTTAATACTTCTTTTTAGATTTCTCTTAACAATTTTAAGGGGATTATTAGTTCGAATTCCACTGCTCAAGGCCCATAACAATAATTTTTATGATAATTGTTGTTTATTTAATTTTTCCATAATTGAAAAATTATTATTGAATTTGGAATAGAATATAGAAATTGTTTCAGACACATGCCATAGCCGCGGAGAAAGATGTATGATAAAAACTCTTACGAGGTATAAACCGTTCTGATCGACCATGATTTGTTTATGGAGTTTTTGCGTAATATAACAAAAGTAAATCAAAAACGAAATAAAGTAAAGTAAAAAAAAATAAATAATGTAAGGCGCGATACCTCCGAAGAGATCTAGGCCGAGCTTCTCTTCCAATTTGCGTCGTGCTCCTCTTGATTTCCCTACAAATTGGTCGGACGGACCTACATGTTTTATGCCGACTCCGAACGGCATCTGCAAGGCAGATGAGTTTTCACTGATAGCTTTTCATGGCAGAATACACCCGAGCGCTTGCCAGCACTGCGAGGGCGACCCCGCTTAGAAAATTTTCTTCTAATTGAAAAACCTATTTCTAAAATTTTGATGTTGCTTTGCCCGGTGTGCGAACCCAGGCATGACGGTGTGATAGGCGGAGCACGCTACCATCACACCACGGTGGCCGTCTAACTGTCATAATGACAGTGTAGGGAAATAGAGAGGAGCACGACGCAATTGGAAGAGAGTTCGGCCTTAGATCTTTCGGAGGTTATCGCGCCTTACATTTATATTTATTGTTAATGACAGTTAGATTTGGATAATAAGAAAAGAAAGAGTAAGAGGAAAAACGGAATGATTAACGGAAGAATGAAAGGGATACGGAATTCGAATGCGCCGAATAAGGTAAGCTAGAAAATGCAGACGGAATAGGAAATTAGAAAGGGAGAGTGTTAGACAGAGGAAGGCAGGTGGATGGATAGCGAAAGTCGGAACCATGTGTGTCGGGTTTGATCATACAGCTATTTCATGTTTGTCTAGAGCTGTTTAAAGATAGTTTTGATAGGACACATATTTTTTTCCATTATGATTTTCTAGAAGTTAGGATTTGAAGCATCGGTTGCTGTAAAACCGCCTGCCGCGTTGATATTTGTAAGGTCAGCTACAAATGCTGCAGATAAATCAAGAGCAACACTTAGAATTATGAAGGGCGAGTATTGGCAAATGCGACTCCATTTTGTAATAATGACTTCACCTGTCTGCGTCATGAGCGGCTAAAAGCGTACTGGACATATGAAGACTTAGCAACCTTTGAAATGGTTGTATCTGTGCAGCTATGGCAGTGTATCTGAAACAAAAATTTGTAGAAAAATTAAAGGATAAGAGAGTGAATCTGTACGGAAAATATACCATACTAAAATAATAATAAAAACTTATTTCTATATATTCGTTTATGGCAAGTGAGCCACGATATGGCATAATCTTACATATGTATTTATAAAGCTAGGGTTATGTCTCCAGTAATTTATCCTTTACTAACTTATCACATTTTTTAAGTTATGCTATGATCTCTTAAAATATGCTTAATACAGATTTAATAAGTAGCAAGCGATGCGATAGAAATCATTAGTATATACATCATGTGATTAAAATTATTGGTTGATGTATAAAAAAAAATGCTGATGATCTTTAACCAACAAGCTCCAATAGTATATGTCATATGAAGCGCTTAAGCATATAATGTATACTCCTATATTGTTATAGAAAATGCTCGTAATATGTTTTGAATTTGAAATCAAAACAAGACAGTCTATAAATGTTTGTCATTGTCAGCAGCATGAGAGTGACAAAAAATTTAAATTTAGTGTACATTCGGTTATTGAATACAAAAACAAAAACGTTTAACAGCAATATATCGGCGACTCTGATGTTTTGGAAATACCTAGCCTTAATAGAAATATAGGAGGTATTACATATATATATATGGCTTAAGCATAATTTTTCATTTTAAAAATTTCCCGTAAAATGTGTTAATAATCATTATGGTTATTGAAACGGTGCTCAAGATGATTTGCTGAGATATTTTAGCCAAAAATAGCCGAAGAATAGTGTTCTTTAAGTCAAAGCAATCAAGAGTTAAGAGTCGCGCTAATTTTTATTTCATGAAATTCGTATTCTTGAAGCTTCTGCTTCCCGCACTTCATGCCACTTTTGAGCCCAAGATTACATACCCTCATTCAATAATGGCCCTAACTAGAACAAGTAAGGAAGGCTAAGTTCGGTGTAACCGAACATTACATACTCAGTGAGTGCTATGGAGACAAAACTAAGGAAAATCACAATAGTAGGAGATCCTAGTGACCCTGGATGTAGCCGTTGCTCATAACATGTGTAAAGTGCGAAAATGGAGGTATTAATAGAGGTATTTTCAGAGTAGAGGCAGGTCTCATAGTTCTATGGATGACGTCATTTAGGGATATCGCCATAATCAAAAGAGTGGACAGGTCTGACTCTAGATTTGTTAGTACGATATGGTATCAAATGTAAGGTGTACAGTGAGGCTATTTAAGAGTGCAGTGGCCTTAGGTCTATCGGTGACGCCTTTCGAGTAGTAGTCGCAATAGCCGTGGAACACGATGCGTGACTCTCAGTAATGTGTGTACGCATGATGGGTATCAAATGAAAGGTTGTAATGAGTATTCTGAAAATGAGTGATCCTTTAGTTCCATAGGTGGTACGCCTGTTCGAGTATATCACCATAAAGGGAGCCAGGGGTTTCTCTAGAATCGTGTGTATGTACGATATGGTAATCAATGCAAGGTGTTACTGAGCATTTGAAGAGGGAGTGACATTCAGGTCTATAGTGGAGCGCCTATTTCGAGCATATCGCCATTAGGGTGGGCGCAGGGGATGACTCTAGAATGTTGTACGATATAAGGGTATCAAACGAAAAGTGATACTAGATGTCATTTAAGGGAGTGGCATCTCCAGTCCTACTCTCAGGTGGACCAAGCCTTATTCGAATGTCGCCATGAGGGTGCCACAGGGGTGACTCTAGATGTGTTCGTATGATGATAGGTATCTAAATGACAAGGTGGTATAGACTATTTTAAAAGGATGGTGAATACGGCTTGAGTTGTCTATAGGTGGTAGTGGTGAAACGCCTTTTCGAGTATATATCGCCATAAAGGTGGACGCACAGGGTGACTCTAGAATGTTTGTACGATATGAGGTATCAACGAAAGGTGTGTACTGAGGGGTCATTTTAAGAGGTGAGTGAGCATAGTCTCATAGGTGATCGCCTTTTCGAGATATCGCCATTAGGGGAGGGCCAGGTGACTCTAGATGTTTGTAGCGATATAAGGGTATCAACGTAAAGGTGTACTGAGCATTGTTAAGTAGAGGAGTGGCTGATTAGCGATCTATAGATGACGCCTTTCGAGTGAGATCGCCGATTAGGCGTGGGCAGGGTGACTCTAGAATGTTTGCACACGATATGGGATTATCAACGAGAAAGGTGTTACTGAGCAGTTTAGAGCGGAGTGGACATTAGTCCTATATAGCGAGACGCCTTATTCGAGATATCGCCTATAGGAGTGGGCGGGTGACTCTATAGAATCGTATGATAGCGATCATGTGTTTCTAAACTGAAATGTGTGTACTGCAGCATATTAAGTAGGGAGTGGGCATTGAGGTCAGTCTATAGTGCGACGACGCCATTTTCGAGATATCGCCACATTAGGGTTCGCCAGGGGTGACTCTAGCAGTGGTTTGTACGCTGTGGATATACAATTAAAGGGGTATTAATGCAGGGAATTTAAAAGCGCAGTGGCCTTAGTATGTATATGTGAGAGGCGGTCTGCGAGCGATATCGACCAGAAATATAGACCAGTGAGCATCAGACGAATGCATACTGTCGAGGTACTGCAATCAATCTATTCTATATATGCAATATCCACTGAACAGTATACCTGCCTAAGTATTCGCAAGTGCTGTTGCTTTCGCCTTGCCTGGACTTTTGAGTCATTTCCTCTAGCATCAATATGGTAGGTGTCACACCATTTACAAAGTAGGATTTTTGTACCAAAGTATATTTTGCGTCATACCAATCCTATGTACGTAGCATGTTTCAATCCCGTCTTTATCGTATCTTGGTATAGATATCTATAGGCATTGTTGCATTTTATCGTATTTTCGATATCGAAAAGTGGGTGGTTATGTCGGATTTCGGACCATTTTTATATGCCAAGATATCTATAGATGAGTTGCAGATAAGTGACGTGCGGCTATGTTTGGTCAAAGATATATCTGGTTTTTGCTCAAGTTATTGTGTAACACGGCCGAGCGGAAGGACAGACAGGGGACTGTGTAACTAAAGAACTAGGGCGTGGCTTCCACCGAATCATCGCACCATTTTTCAACAGAGAACATAGTTGCCGTCATAGAATCTATGCCCATACCGAAATTTGAGAGATTGGAATGGTAAATTTTGTTCGACGTATGGTATATAAAAGTATTCTAGGACAAACTATAATGAAAATAGGCGAAGCCACTCCATTTGAAATTCTTGTATTTTTGTATTTTGTTGCAGTCATATCATTACTGCGAGTTGAATTTGACTAATTTACTTATGATACAGCAAGTATATTAATATTTTTGATTAAATGTTTGAATACAAGAGAAAGACTACTTTTTTTAAAGTGGCGTGTTCTTCATCCATAGATTTTGCTAATTTTATTAGAGGTCGCATATGATAGTAATAATGTAGTAACGTTCCTCGCCAAATTCATCATGCTCATCTCAACGACTGGAGCCTAAATTACAGCTTGCCAAAACTCTGAGTAAATTCACTACTGTAGAAAGTGGGCGTGGCACACCGTCATTGTCCTAAAATCTATCTACAATTTTCTATCTGCGTCATAACATTAACCCATCTACCAGTTTCATCATACCCGCTTTAACCGACCTGTGCGCAATGAATTCTCAGCATTTTTCTGCGGTTTCGAATATTTTCGATATCGAAAGTAGGGCAGTGGTTCATCAGCTCGATATCGTTCATCTTTAACTATATGCGATCTGAGAGTGGCTGCCAGGAATCTCTACGTCAGCATAATCTTCATACAAGATACCTCAAAATTACTCAAATATATCGTGTTAACGGACTATGCGTGACGGACGCCCCGACGACGGACGGACTAATGGCTCATCAATATTTTTTTCGTGATACTGATGAGTTTTGATATTGGATGAAGTCTATATCTATCTCGAGTCCTTTCATACCGCTACTAACCAACTCGTTATCGCAATCAACAGTTAATATAATCCTCTGTGAGCTCTGCCATCACTGAGTATGAATTAGGGACAGAAGACAAATGAATCCTATGAACCATGTAATCCGACGCCGGAATGTTTTTGTGTTATAGAAGTTATTTCATTCCAAGAGATATGGTGCGGCAACTCATTTAGGTTCGTGATGGAGGATCCGCATTTAGCCTAAATACTTACGCACAAACAGCGCCTAAATACACTATTTTTCTATCTTTTACTAATCGTTGCCGTATCTTTTTGTAATGTTGCTTAAATGCGGCTACATAGATTTCTAATCTAGCATGACTAATCCCTGAACTGTATCCAAAGCCGGATAGACGAGGATCAATTAGGCCACCAATGTAGACAAGAGATAATCAGATTCCGCTCTCTATTGGGGATTAGTAGCGCACTATTTTTGCAGGAACGTTAGCTTTATCATTTGTGGACTAACTCAACAAAGCGTATACGATAGCTAAGTATGACTTAGCGAGCTTAACGTCATAAACGAGAATTGAAAAGAAATTTCGCGGCGGTAACCATATATTTATGACAACTCACACACAGTTGTTATGGCGTTGTATAG
>JARSSU010042488.1:0-33982 GCA_029619165.1 Eurosta solidaginis | reverse complement strand
TTAACATATAATGTAATCCACCTTGTATAACTTTCAACATGATTTAAAAATTATTTTTTGGGATTTTTCGTTATGCATATTGGAAACACACCACACCTCCTGCTCCAATTTTCCTTTCTTCCTATTCAACTTGTAACCATGCAATTCATACAAATTTCATCCATCTCTTCTTTGAGCCAGTCTCTGTCCACAAGCATATGATATCTATTATTGAGTTTCCCAAGATAGGTTCTAAAATCAACTTTTGGAACGTTAAAAACATACGTGCTTGTGTGCAGAGCTGAAGAATCTTGATGTCTTTGCTTACATATTAACCTAGAAAATTCAAACCTCCACTGTCATTGCTCAAACCATTAGAGCCTACATAATCATAAACGCAGTAGCACGTGTAATTGGCCTTCAATATTAAAGATTATTAAATCAAAAACAAATAAAAGGTTTGAAAAAGTCTTACAATTTTCATACTACTGTGCGGTAGGCGAATGGGAAAAACAAGTAAGTATAAAAATAGAAATATATAAATTAAGTTGTAAATTTGTAACAACATTGCCGCTCTCTATATATTTTGCCGCGCTTCTTTTCTTTCCTTTGCTTCGCTGACAAAAGTGCATCGACATCATTTTTGCTGTTACACCAGTATCGGAACTTTGCTTCGTTGGCACTCTCCGTATACTTTTCCTCTTAAGGCTAAAAGCAATGTTACCCAAACCTTGCCGTCTCAGCAGTGTAGCGTAGGTCTTGTTGTTCTGTTTCTCAAACGTTAAAACTTTCATGCACGATGTATTTTGCCGTATCCACTTCGTCACATCTGAGAGTATTAGAGAATCTCTTTTTTGATCTGCGAAAAGCAGCGATAGCTTTAAACACTGAAATTCTGTCGTGCGCCGTATTTAGTTTAACTAAGATGGGAGTAAGAATAAGTCGTTGGCTTTTTGTTGTTGTTGTTGTTGCTGTCCTTTATGCGCGCCATACAAAAAGTTGACGATAGCCGGAAGTTTCAATCTTAATAGCACACACAGCTTTGTAAATATTTCAACTGTGTTTTCGTCCCTGCGGTGGGTAATACCCACAATAAACAACCATCAGAAGCTCCATTATATCTTCAGAAAATATATTATCTTATTTTAAAACTTTAAAAGTTCATATACATAAACGGCACGACAGGATCCCTACACACTTTCATTAAAAATGTGCTGCAAACATCTGTCAGCCGCTACAAAAGATTTATTTAATTTAGCTTAAATATATGAGTTTCTCCCCACATATGGATTAACATTCTTTCTTATCCCGCTTAAAAAACCGCAGCAGGTCTTCAATAAAAAACTAACCGGGCATATCAAAGTTATATACGCTATCCCAAAGTTATTTGGGCTATTGTTACCCCACCTAACATTCCTAATTTCCCCATACTGCCAAGCTCGCAACATGGGTTACTTTAAGGGCAAATCACCTCACAAATTTTAACTAGAATTTACCACCGCACGTTTCTAAAATGATTTAGAAAGGCCCTTCAATCACTGATGTAATTTACCAACACCGATTTCAATAAGCTTTCCGACACAAGTATAACACCCATCTCCTATTCATAAGTTCGGTCAACTCGGTTTCACAACCCGTCTTAATATTTTGGATTTCTTCGTATCTTGATTATCGTAACTCAAAAAAGTAATCTTTAAAAATCACTTTCTGGGTCCATCATGTTTGTTTCTGTGTTCCTCAGGCAGCCATCTTGGTCCGATACTGTTCTTGTGTACATAAACGATATATCTGGTATAATTAAATACTCAAGAAATCTGGTGTACGCAGAACGATGTAAAACTCTTTTCGAAATCATGTGCTCGCTTTGAGGATACATTCCTGCTTCAAATGGATTTAAATCACTTGGTACCTGGCTGCAATGTAAATTATATGCCGCTCAATCTCAAAAAATGTAGATGCATGCGTTTTTACTCGGAGAGTTGCGCCCAACCAGACTCATATACGAATTAACCACTATAGTCTAGAAAACGGTAATTAATTTTATTACTTGGGAGTCCTGATGGATTCCAAACTTAGTTTCATCTCATATTAGTGCTACAGTGACATAAGGCAGACTGTTTTTGCATTTGTTGAATGGGTGTCAAAAGAATTTACGACCCTTACATACACTAAAGCACTTTTTTACAACATTAGTTAGGCCAATATTAGAATACGGCTCGATTAATTTGGAATCCGCGTTATCACGCGCCATGCAGACCAGTTCGAATCAATACAAAAAACAATTTTACTATTTGCCTTAAGAAATTTCAATGGGACTCTTTAACTAATCTTCCACACTTATACTAATCGATTACAGCTTATCAACTTCCAACTCTTGCTAGTCGAACGGAAATGCTTAGTGTAGTATTTATGACAAAACTTTAAATGGACTCAATTTCGAGCCCAATCTTCCGGAATGAAGTGACTTTTGCGCTTCCCTCTCCTCGGACATCGAGACAACTTCAAACACCTCTCTGGCTGCTGAAACAATGTAGAACGAATTTCGAACAAAATGAACCTTTCGGCGTTTATATGCCAAGATTATAACACTCTCGACTCAAACCACCTTTGACTAGCTCGGATTCCCTTTTCTATAAAACGATTGTTTTCAAACCTCATCTAACTAATGTTATATAGGTTTGCTTCTATCTCTTAAGTTTTACGCGTTGGCTGATGAAATTTCTTCTGTAGCTGAGCAGCTCAGATCGTGACGCTTGACACCCACGCTGCCGCATCAAAGACGTCGACAATCAAAATCTATCTACTGAGCTTTGGTTAAAGACCTATCCTATAGCGCGTATATGTAGGTGCTAAGTCGTCGTGCTTGAAAACTACGTCATCTGTGTAGGTCTTTGCTCAGGCTCCCATTATTCTATTTGAAGACTTAACAGGTTTATTAACGATTTTTGATAAAATTAATCAGGTATCTACATCGAGTTCAAGATATTTGAAGCTACAAATTCAAACGAAGAACCCTCATAAGTGCTAGAAGCAGCTGCTACTCTTTTTTATGAGCAGACTTGTCGAGCAATGTACTGCCATGGATATGGCTAATCTGAATAGCAGATACAATGTGGCCAGTGAACACAATGCCCGTAGCTAAGTTTATGCCATGGAAGTATAACTCTGATAGCCATCACTACTACAAACACTGAGAATTGGCTAAGGCCTTTCTTGTTGCATTCATTACAGTGCGGTTTGGATATTACTCACCAACATTGGCCATATAATATGCCTATTCCACCCAGCTTAGGTTTGTTCCTAATATTTTTCATACTCAGTTGAGCAGAGCTCACAGAGTATATTAACTAACGCCCACGCCAACTTTAGAAAAATAGATATAGGTATTAGGTCTATAGGTAAATTATGTCAACATTCAGCTCCAGTAATGATATGTGCAACAAAAATACAAAATAATAGAAAATTTCAAAATGGGCGTAGCTCCGCCCCTTTTTCATTTAATTGTCTAGGATGACTTTAAACAGCGCATAATTCGACAAAATTTATCAATCCTTCTGAAATTGGTAGGAGGATATTAGATTCTAGGAGATAACTTATTTTCTGTGAAAAATGGCAAATCGGTTGAAGCCACGCCCAGTTTTATTATCACAGTGGCGTCTAGTCCCTCCCGCTCGGCATTAACACACGATCACTTGAGCACAAACAATCGATATATCTTTACTAACTCAGTGCACTATCTTACACATTGCAACTCACTTTCGTATGATATAAAAAATGTCCGAAATCCGACTATGACACACATGACCACTTTTTCGATATACGAAAATTGCGAAAAATTAAAAAAATTCCCTATTCTATACCAAAAGCGAAAAAAGGGACGAAAAGGGTAATATGATTAGGTTTTATTGACGCAAAATGTAACTTTAGAACAAAACTTTGTAAAATGGCGTGGCACCTACCATATTAAGTAGAAGCGGACATGAAAAAGTTCTGCAGGCCCGCGAAATAACAACCCTTGATGAAATTTTTGGCAGGAATACTGTTCGTGTATTACATATATAAATAAATAGCAGTACCCGACAGATGATGTACTGGGTCACCTGGTCCACATTTTTGTCGATGTCTGGAAAACGCATTCACGTATACAACTAATCCACCACTCTCGTTTTAAAAGCCAATCGTACAAACACATTCTAGAGTCACCCCGTGCCACTTTTTGGCGATATCTCGAAAAGGCGTCCACTATAGAACTAAGCCGTCCTCGCCTTATACTCATTAACACTTTCATTTGATACCCATATCGTGCAACGCATCCTAGAGTCACCCCTGGGTCACGCTTATGGCGATATCTCGAAAAGGCGCACTACCTATACAACTACGCCAACCACTCCCTTTAAACCCTCATGAATACCTTTAATTTGATACCCATATCCAGATACAAACACATTCTAGAGTCACCCCCGTTCACTTTTTTGGCGATATCTCGAAAAGCGTCACCTATAGAACTACGGCCACTCTCCTTTTAAAATACTCATTAACACCTTCATTGATAGCCATAGCGTACAAACGCATTCTAGAGTCACACCCTGGTCCACATTATGGCGATATCTCGAAAAGGCGTCCACCTATAGAACTATGCCCCACTCCGTATTAAAATACTCTTAGCTACTTTCCTTGGATACACATGTCATACAAACACATTCCAGGGTTACCCTCGGTGTCATTTTCCTACATGGTTATTTCCCTTATATTGTCACCATATCTCTCAACTGAGTATTTAATGTTCGGCTACACCCGAACTTAACCTTCCTTACTTGTTTAAAATAATTTTTAATATTCTTTTGATTCATGGGCGCATGCGCAACGCCCACTTCGATTTCAATAATAAAATGTTGCGCATACGACACGCTGCACGAAGCGGTATAGCAAAGCGTCATCGACAATTTGCCGGTATGGCGAATGCAGCGCCGACTGGCTGCCTAGAAGTTCTGTAACATTACAAATTAGTACATACATACAAACAACAGCAACAAGTTTACTCTCTACATTTGCTCTCCATGCCAATAGCAACAACACAAGTGTGTAACCAACCGGCAGTAGATGCATTGCAGATTTAGCATCACCATTGTTGATACGGATGTTCGCTCATTCCACTTCAGTGCAGTTTTGTCTATTCTGTGCTATTTTGTTGTTGTGGCTGTTTCTGTTTTACTTGTATTAATTGCATTTTATTGTTTACTTGTTCGTGTTGTTCTTCTCTACACATTGCTGTAATATTGTGCCTTTTTTTAATCTTGACAAACTGCATATTGTGTGGCATCAGCATTATGAGCGACAACTCATAGTTTGGGAAGCATTAGCCGCTGTAAACACCTCTACAACAGTATAAAAGCATTGATTTTAACTGGGTTAGCCGCAAAAGTTTTTTTAGCAATCCTCCAAGCGAAGACGATCTCAAAAGTTTGCAGCGCGAGTGAGTGTCAAAGAAGTGTCGCACAGTATAACATTTAAAACAAAAAAACACAACTCCTTTTGCATATATTTTTTAAAGAATATTAAGAGAAATACCAACAACAGCGTGAGTGATAATTCTTTGATTAATTTTTGTTAATACAGCTTCCTTAGAAATATTATGAAAATGAGAATATTATAAACAGAAAATTAAAGCACGGTTTTGTAAGCTGAGTGTTAATAGCTGCAAGGAGGAAACAAGTGGAAACGTGACTTGAATAATTGGAAATTTTTTATAAATTGCTCAAATCATGTCACAAGTACTATCACAAGACAAGAGAAATTTCGAAAAAATGTATTTTAAAAGCAATTGGTGTATGTATAATCGATAGTTGGAAAACCCAGTGTTGCTTTATTTCACTAGGACGAGTGCAACATGGGAATAGAGCTGAATTACGTGTGCGGAATGGAATACAAATGGTTGTTTTGACATTAACGGAACATTTTTTAAAAAATTAATGAGCTTAACACCGGTGGTATAGTAATTGTTATTCAGTTATTATTTTTGTTTATTGGGTAAAAATGAAAAGAAGAAACATTTATTGGCATATTGCGTTGGTACCATTTTGAAAACTGCCACGCGATCAGAATATTAAACTTATGATTAAAAAAACTTGAATTATTTATATGTTAATTAATGAGCAAGCCTTTGACTATATTTTACAAAAAATTTGTAACCAAAGCGTACGAAATGACCAAGCTTTGGCTTATTTTACATGTGGAAACAAAGCGATCGGCATTCCTTAAGTTCTACCGAACACTGGCATTGCTTCTTACTGTCTGTTCCGTCGATATTCCAAGCCCCTTTTTGATTAAAATTAAGGAATACATTTTTTTGGCTTAAAATCCGTTTGCATATACTAATTGACGCAAAATGTACCGATCAGTCTTATCTGCGGAAGATGGATTATAGTCCAATGGTACATTATCAATACTAAATTTTTCATATGGAGATAATGTTGCTTTATCAAAGGGAGCAGACACCAAATACGGGAGCTAAATAAAAATTTGAAATTTTTGTAGTTATGCATAAAATCGGGTTTCCCAACCAGTACCTACTGATCTGTATACAGTATTAATATTTGTTCCACTACGCACACAGAGATGACTCGGTAAAACCAAAAATTGTACTAACGTATATGAAGAGGTCAGTAGCTCAATACCAAAGCGTTTAAGTTGCGTTTACACGTTTCCCATTTATCAAAAATATACTATCTTTAGTAGAAATCCAAATATTTCGCAAGCTGTGGAGTAAATATTGAAGAAAAATAAATAAATAATAAATAAATGTAAAGCGCGCTAACATCCGAAGAGATTTTAGGCCGAGCTTTTCTTACACTTTGCGTCGTGCTCCTTTTTCATTTTCCTACTAATTTCCGGGACGGGACCTACTTGTTTTATGCCGAGTCCGAACGGCATCTGCAAGGCAGATGAGTTCTGACTGAGAGCTTTTCATGGCAGAAATAGACTTGGAATGCTTGCCAACACTACCGAGGGCGACCCCGCTTAGAAAAACTTTCTTCTAATTTAAATCTTTTTTCTAATAGCGTTTTCTTTACTGAGACAAATTGTTGCCAGAATAAATGGTAAAACCAATGAAAGAGTTACTCCTACCTCAGAAAATTGTAAACTTTTATAGTACATGAAAAGAATATAAATGGCTATACCATGTATCAGCTGATTTTTATAAATGCGCTGTCAATTAAATAAAATTTCATTAGCAATTATTGCCTCTATTTAAATTTTTTTCTCTAAAAATTGTTGAAGTTACGAAAATAAATTGTCCCGATCACTGGTTTAGCAGGTTACACTGTTTTCACAAAAGAACGAAATACCACATAAAGGCTTTGCCTGCTTTTCAGAATAGAACAAAATAGATTTAAAACCCTTAGCAGCATATTAAAAGCGTAACACTTTTTTCAGGAAAGAAAACGCTATAAAATGTTGATGTTCCGTCCTTACTGGACTTTGACTCTTGTGCGATACGTCTAAGCCGTCTTCAGTCATGCCAAAATTGTATGTGTTAAATATTTCTTTGAGGTTCTATTACCGGTTGAAGGCCTGCGACTGAAATAATTATTATTTAAGAACCACCCTAATAACCATCACTATACATTAGCCAAATATCGTCTTCCGAAAAAAGCTATAACAGAGTTACCGGCAGAAAAACAACGTTCGTAACAAATCTCGTTAAAATTAGTCACATTTTGTTTGAATTTGGTATCAAAAGTTTTGTGAAGAGCTTAACTGAAGGAAGAAACCAGAACCATTTAACATTTTTTTTCTTTTTTAATTTTCGAACTTCGCTATATAATTCGGTATATAAACAATGGCACAGTGCAATATTTTGCCAAATTTGTGATATGTTAAATCTTAAGATTTTTTTTTATTTGGCGTGTTCGCAAACAAATTTTCCTTGGATCTATTTGTATTAATAATTATAATAACAACTATACTTTGGCAAAGTTCCAAAGTGATACTAACGACTTCTGATTTACGGCATAAAAAACTTTAAATTTTGTTGAGCTAAATATGGGCGGTGCTGCGCACACTTTGCAAAATTTTATATAATTTTTATTTTTTATTTTAGTTAATCTACTCGCCCATATTCTTTACCAGTATTTTTTAATGCATTTACTAATTTTTGCCTATTTTTTATAATTTTCTATCGAAAAAGTGTGCGTGATTATTATTAAGTTTCGACCATTTCAAAAGAAAAATATATTTTGAATTCAAATAACTCCATGTACTAAATTTGTTGAGGATATCTAAATGTTTGCTGAAGTTAACAGATGTGCGGAAGGACAAACGAAAGGCTGAGTATATAAAGTGGGCATGGTTTTCGACCGATTTCGCTTATTTCTATACAGTTTTTGTCATGAAATAATCCTCATACCAAATATTGTCAGGATTGGTCGATTTGTTGAGATTTAATGCAAGATTATGTATTATAGAACAATTATCTAAAAACAAGGTGGAGCCATGCTTATTTTCGAAAATCCTTAAATTTTCAAACTTCGCTACATCACATCATTTTTGAGGTCAAATATTAATATAATTTAGTTATAAACCGCAAAGATATTCAATATTTGTTAACATTTCCACAAAATAATTTAAGTGGGAGTGGTCACCGAGCAGTTATATTAATGTTCACAAAGTGTATATATAATAGTGAGGACAATCTCCATGCCGAATTTCAAAATGCTTCTACAACGGCTTTTGATATATAGCTTCAGACGTTTAAATTTTCTCTTCTAAATGTCGCCTGTGGAACGCCCTTTTTCAAAATTTTAAAAATGTTTATTGTCCGTTAAAAGTCTACTCAAACAGCAAGTTTCATCACTTTATCGATTTTTTGGGAATGAATTATCTTCCTTGAAAATTTATGGAAATTTCAGTATCGATTTGGACATGGTCGCCAATTTTCACAAAGTGTATACGGGGTATTCCATCCCATTTCGACCAATTTTGAACCCGACCCTTTTAGAATTGACTGAAAGTCTTCTTCTTTTTCTAGCTTACGAAAGACGTTCTTTTTAGAAAACTTACATATTTACTGTGTCAGTCATTAATCCATGTTATTTTAATCGTAGATTACCATAATATATAAAGAATCATTATACATAATTTTCTTACATTTTTTGTTATATAAATAAAATTGATAGAAAAAAATTTTTATTTTGAAAATTTTTTTTTCAATTAAATAAAAAAAATAAAAAAAAATCTGCCCACTCCGGGATTAGTGGGGATGATTTTAGAATTGATGAAATTTTTATGGGAAAAAAAATGGCGAAATTCGAAAAATCTCGAAAAAACTGAAAAATTACAAAAAAAAACTTTAAAAATTTGTTTGTATTTTTTCCGAAAAGTACATTTAAAAACAAATTTAAATAAAAAAAAATCCCAAACGGTCAATTTTTGAAAAAGTTATAGCATTTTGAAAACAAAAACGGTGTTTTTTTAAAAATTCATAACTTTTTTTGAGTTGGATGAAAAAATTCTGAAAAACGCCTTTCGTAAGCTAGAAAAAGAAGAAAAACTTTCAGCCAATTCTTAAGGGGTCGGATTCAAAATTGGTCGAAATGGGATGGAATACATAATAGCAAGGATAACCTCCATGCCAAATTTGAACATGTTATCTTCAAACGGATTTTGATTTAATACTTGAAAACTTTTAAATTATTTTCTTCTAAAGGTGGGCAATGCCACGCCCATTTTCCAAAATTGTAGACTATTTATATTTTGCGTCATAAAGTCAATCCACAAGTTCATTACGCTCTCTGTCATTGGTAAAGAATAAAAGCCCCGACACATATGCAGTTTTTCATATTCATAGATGCGTTTAACACTAGCGCTATGAGTAGATTGCATGTATTTTTATGGAGCACGATAGATTGAGCGACACTGGCATCATCTGTCATGAAAAGTAGCCAACCCCCAACTTTTGTTGCAAGCAAAGCATAAGAAGAAGAATTTGACATTTGCTTTGGCTAAGGGTGATGGCACACTTTGCAAGTGAAATTATTTTTCCCACTCGTTGGTAATTATTCTAACATCTTTCGAAGTTAAAAACTGTATATAACAAATGAATACGACACAAAATATGTTAGCAAGTATTTTTGTTGCATAGGGAGATATTTAACCCTCCCATTAGTGGTGAATAAATTCAACACGTCTTTGCGTTGTCGTCTGGCCAGACGAAATTTTACACTATGAACTTTATCCACAAAAATTTTAAATTTTATTTAAATTTTGAGGAAAACTCGTCGCACACTGTGATAAATTTGAATTTTTATGATAAATTTTGAAATGAATTTGATCTACGAGGTTTTATATGCTTAAAAATATGTTCGTCTAGCCAGACGACAACGCTAAAAAGCGACATAATCAAATTGGTACAAAAAAAAGATAAAACAAAATCCACAAATATTTGAATTTTTAATAAAATTTTGAAGAAACTTATCGCACACTGTGACTACCCAGAAATAAGTTTTAATTTTTATTGATAAATTTTGAAATGAATACGAACTATGAGGTCTTACATGCTATGATCGTCTAGCCAAACGACAACGCTAAAATGTGACATAATCAAATTTGGTACAAAAAACAGAGAAAATAAAAAGAAAAAATATCAATTTCGGAATTATTATAAAGACCGCATCTTAACTTAAAAAGTGACTAAAGCTTTTCATGATCGGGTGAGTATCAGTAAAGTTATTCACGAAAATAAAGCGTTCTCGTCTGGCCAGACGGCACAATCTATCGGAGGGTTAAAACAGTGCTTCGCGAAATTTTTTATGTGAATGGGCAAAGCGAAATAAACTTCAATTGCCCAAGTCTGAAGTTCCTTCATATTTATAAACGCAGCATCTTGGTCGATTGTGGCAATGTTACTGGAATGCACAAGCTTGTGTTAAACGCATCTATATGAAATATTTCATTGTGCCGCGGCCTTAATCGCATTTTTTCAAATTTCGATATCGAAAAAATAAACTGTGTTTGTTTACTGAATTCGAGCGTTTTCAATAAAAATATATTATGAGTTTCGATTAGGCAGTGTACTTAAATTGATGAAGATATCTCAATTTTCGCTTATGTTATCAAGTTAACACACGACGGCTGGACGAACAGACATACCTCAATCAAAATTTTTTCGTTGCTAATAATTTTGATATAAGAAACTTCATTCTGTCCCGATGCCTTTAGGCCATTACATTTTACACATATCCAATCAAAATTACAAAACCATTGTATACAAAGTATACGCTGGATATAAAAAGCGATATTTATAATAAAACTTATAACTTTTACTATCCCTGGTTAAAAGCAATTTTAGTTTGGGTGTTAAAAACTATTTCAAGATAATAAATTATGCAATTTCACACCATAAATTTGTTAATATAATTGTACAAATTGCTGTCATAGGCACACTTTGCAACAATCAATATGCCCACATGCGCCCACAGCGCAAATTTTTTGCACTCCCCAATTTTAATGCCACTACATATATGTAGTTATCAGCATTATGTATAACACATATTATGTATGTGTGCATTTAAGTACGTACATACAAGCCCCTACATTTTGTAAGTGCATATTTATGCAAATAAGATAATATTTATACCATTCATGAACATGAAATGGTATATTAACTTTGGTCCGATGTTTGTAACGTTGAGAAATATAGAAGATAGACTCACCATTAAGTACACCGAATTGATCAGGGCGACGAACTGAGTTGATATAGCCATGTCCGTCTGTCCGTCCGTCCGTCTGTCCGCCCTCTGTCTGTTTGAACGCAAACTAGTCCCTCATATTTTGAGATATCTCAATGAAATTTGCACAATGATGTATATTTGTATTATATAAGACACTTGTCGGATCCGGTAGGATCCGACCACTATAACATATATCTCCCATACAACCGATCGTTCAGATAAGACGATTTTGGCCATTCCTGCCGCAAATTTAGAAAGTATAAACGTGAAACTCGGTGATATATATTCTGATATATCGTAGAAGATATCCTGGAAAAAGCACTTTGATCGGAGCTATATATAGTTATATCCCATACAACCGATCGTTCAGATAGAAAGATTTGTGGCAATTTCTCCCTTAATTTCCAATATAAAAACGTTAAACTTGGTGATATTTATTCTAATATATCATAGAAGATTTCATGAAAAAATCATTTCGATCGGAGCTATATATAATATATATCCCATACAACCGATCGTTCAGATAGAAAGATTTTGGCCATTTCTCCCTTAGTTTCCAATATAAAAACGTGAAACTTGGTGATATATATTCTAATATATCATAGAAGATTTCCTATAAAAATCATTTCGATCGGAGCTTTATATAGTATAATCCCATAAAACCAATCGTTCAGATAGAAAGATTTTTAGCCATTTCTCCCTTAATTTCCAATATAAAAACGTTAAACTTGGTGATATATATTCTAATATATCATAGAAGATTTCCTATAAAAATCATTTCGATCGGAGCTTTATATAGTATAAATCCCATAAAACCAATCGTTCAGATAGAAAGATTTTTAGCCATTTCTCCCTTAATTTCCAATATAAAAACGTTAAACTTGGTGATATTTATTCTAATATATCATAGAAGATTTCTTGTAAAAATTATTTGGATCGGAGCTATATATAATATATATCCCATAAAACCGATCGTTCAGATAAGGGGGTTTTTTGCCATTTTTTTATATTTATTTTAAAATCGTTTAGGTATGTACACCTGTTCACTATATATTTCTTATATTATACATCCGATTATTTGGAGATTACGAAGGGGATAAGATTATTGTTCAGCCCCATTCATGAAAGGTATGAAGTCTTCGGCACAGCCAAAGACAGTCCCGTCCCTTACTTGTTTTTAGCTGAAAATTACAAAGTTTGCTCAATGCAACATGAAATGGCTGATTTCCTCCGCATGAGCAAACTCACTCAATAATTAAATGTCTTCAAAAATGTACTCAGCTATTTCCTAGGAGTTGATTTGCAAATTCAAATAATTACAGGCATAAATTATAAAAAAAAATTCTATTCATGCATTTTAATTAAATTCTTCAATCCCTTCCAGATCATGAAGACAGTTATGTTATTAGTTGTTGCTTCTATGGCCACACTTTCTTGCATTAACCTCGTGAGTGCTCAACGTGGTTTGCCACCTCCAGCTGCGCGTGGCTTTGAAGCAAATGCGGTGATATTGAAACAAGGTTTCGATCTCAATCCCGATGGCTCATACGCATACAAGTAAGTAAGACATTATTTAATTAAATAGCTTTGCTAATATTATGGGTGAGCTCGTATAAATTTAATTAGTCAATAAGTCAACTATAAAATACGAGCAGCAAGTGTTTAACGATCTTTATATTGTAATGTTAATAGTTTGCTGAAATTTATTAATAATTATAACGTTATTTTTATTGTAAAAGCATGCTACATATGAGTGATTTAATTACATGCATTAACTAAGCTAATATTTTGTTATAATTGGTATTCCTTCTTTCAAATAATTTTATAGCTATGAAACGAGTAATGGCATTCGCGCTGATGAAGCGGGCTACTTAAAGAATCCGGGTACACAACTGGAGGCGCAGGTAATATTCTTATAAATGTATTGAAGGGTCATTCTCGGTCTTACCTTGACTGCAGGTTTGAATACGCCTCGTACCTGTGCTTAAAATGTCTATCCCAGAATTTCGTAAACGTCCTCTATCAGCATAACATCAATATTATTCAAGCTGAGAGAAAGGGCATTGATACAAAAAAAAGTTGAGATTACGCGCTCTTTAACTGATTTCTGGCATGAGGCGTCTTCGCACTTGCAGTCCTCTCCCCTACCGCCTACTCCATTTCCGGCTTCCCATCCCTACTACCCATTTTTCTCCTTCTCCACTCCTCCTTCTTTCTTTCTTCTTTTTGACATTCTTTCTCGTTCGCTTCTTCCTCCTTCACGACTTCCCCTCTCAGCTTTTCATTTTCTGAAACCCACTCCCTATTCCGCCCCGTGCTTCTCCACCTTTTTATGTGTATGTTTTCTTTTGAAGCTGTCTCCTACTTACTTATTTTTCTTCTTTCGGTTTTTCTCCTTGTCTTTTCCCCTTCTACACTTTAGTCTAAATACTACTTCAAAATATTTCCCTTGCTTATTTCTATCCCTCTCCACTGTATTCTACCTCCCTCTTTTGGCTGGGGAGTGATACCACCTACTTTGGTCGTTGCGAGGCACCAACTATCCTAAGTTGGTCAAACTACTTGCAGCTTAATGAATTTGGTCACCATCCGTTGACCAGCTCGTAATGAGATTTTACATCGTAGGGGCTGAATTTGCGATTGTGCGACCAAAGATAACTTTCTACGCTATCCTGCTGCTAAATTAGCAAAGCTTTGATGACGTTTTCGTATGTGTTCTTGTTTATCTAAGAACTAGTCCTAATCCACGTAGGTCGCTTTATCTATTAGTCCTAGTCGCCGAAAAAAGTATATTGAAAAACTTAGCATTGACGCGGATAGCAGAAGTGAACGGCAGTACTTGGCGGCGAAGTCTTTGTTCAGCCACACAACCGCATATCGTGGCTACGTTTTGTGCTGCCCCCATCCATCGCGTTACATATATACCGGTGAGATCGCTCAGAGTTTGCGTGATGGCACATCAACCATTATCGCATCAATACCATCCTTTCAAAGGGTTCCGAAACCCAGGTACCTTTACTCAAATCATAGTCCCTAAAACTTTTCTGCCGTAACACGCAGTCCTTACCAAAAACTACGTTATGTCCACTTTCAACTTGCAAGCTCTAAGCTAGATTGTGCAGAATACTATAAATATTTCCTGAAAACTTTATATCTCATAGAATGGAGGTAAAATGACAGTAGTAGTATAGAGACAATATTGGTAAGCCGACTTGTCCTTCCGATAAGCGATAGACTTGGTGAAATGGTATTGCGTTTTTTTAGTTGGATCAAGTTGCTGACCTCTGACGTTACAAGAGGAGAAGGCTCTTTCCCCTCCAAATTCCACACAGAAGGAGGTAATCGGATTACGTAAAAGCTCCAACGTGGTCACATTAAACGTCTTCCGAGATGGTCGTCTTAGTAGCCTATCGGATCAATATCTAGCAAAGCACCAATATTATCGATAAAACGCCCCAAAATTTGCCCTTATCGAAGAAGATAAAAGACTCACATTTTAAAGATAATCTCTTGAATAAAAATAAATACCTCACTCTCTCTTCTAAATCGAAGTGCTCTATCAACATTCAACTTTTATTCTTCGTCGTTATTATAAAACTTTTTTAAAAACTTCTCCTCCTCATTCTAGGTCATGCAAGGCTCTTACTCATACACCGGTCCCGACGGAGTTATTTACACAATCACTTATGTAGCCGATGAGAATGGATATCGCGCGGAGGGTGCACACATACCAACACCGCCACCAGCAAGAGCTGGACCAGGTGGACGATTCTTCAAATAAGAAATTTGACGAGATTTAGAATCAATAAATAATTTGCTTCTTTTAAACTTACATACATACAAACGAGTTCATACACATACGCAACCCTAAACGTGATCAAATGCTAATTAAAGTGATATTTATTTGCAAAAAACCACAACGATAACAACAACAACAATAGAAAGAAGTTGTATATGAAGATAATTAAATTATTAAAATGTTAATAGATATAAAAAGGCAACAACAACAACAAAAAGCACAAATATAGGAATTTCTGGCGAATGAAGTAATAAATAGAGATGACAGAAAAATTTATTGCAGCACAGTGCATAAGTGGGAATTAAGCAATGGCGGAGGCTAATTTTAGACACAAATACATACGAATTATTTTTAAGAATTTCCAAACTAATATTAACTTTAACTTTACTGCTAACACACTTCGGTCACCCTGTCTCAATCTTTTGTTTACTGCTTAACTGGCACTTAATAGACAATCTTCTCACGAATATACCCTGATTGAGCATCATTATCTCAAACCTTACTTATATATGCATTTATATTTATAAATAATGCAATATTAACGATTATTTCTCTTTATAACATATACGACTAGTTTTGCACTAGGTCGAGACTAGTCCCTTTTTATAGCGTTGCTTTTTTTTATATTTCATGCATTAACTCTTTAAGTTTTGGTTCTTTAAGCTTACTTTCTACTTATTATATAACTTTTTTTACTGTAACTGCCTTTTCTTCGTTTCTTGAACACAATCGTTTCCACATTCCTTCCGTCCTTTAGCGCGCTACTGACTACCGAAGCATCAACGGTTTTCACTTTTCTTGTCCTATTCGCTTCCTTCGTGTTTAGAAACCAACTTATCTTATTTTAAGGGTTTATGTAAATTATTTATAATTTTTAACCCTTAAGAACTTTCTAAAAAATATGTATATCTATACTTCTGGTGCACGCTCTATCGCTTACTTGCTAACTGCAGAAACTTTAGGGTTAACCCAACTTTACTTTAATGTAAAAAGAAACAGTTATTTAAGCTTACTTGTTTTCGGTGCCCCATTGACCCACATCACTACTTAAGGGTTAACCCTGCAAACATTGATGCTTCACGAAAGTTATATAAAAAAACATATGTACCTAACTTCTAAATGCATTACAGTTATTTACGTTAATTTAAAATGCAATTTTTTTTTATATATATATAAATACGTATCATGTATATTTTTTGTTGTAGTATTTAAGCAATTTTTTGTAATTTGATTATTTACGAATATTTGCTAAAGAAAAACGTGAGTGATTACAACAAATTTTTAATTTTTTGTAAGTATAGCAATCAGGCAATAAATAAATTGCGTAAAAACTCATTAAACTTGCCTTATTTCTTTAACTGACTGCAGTGACTATCACATACTAACAGATAAGAGGCGCTTACACAGACATAAACATTCACGCATGCGCAGAAACAATTGAGCCCCAAATACTGTTAATTCTTCTGCAAACACCATAAAATTTGTTGTATGCGCGTACCGAGCACCGTCCACTATTTTTTTATTGTTAAAGTCGACGAGCGTCGCGATAGATTACGTGGTATCTGCGTAGGCTGACGCGGACTCGAGATTTTACTTTTTGGTGGACTAATAGAACGTGATACTTGGCTACGCGCTGCTAATGAACTTACGCTCTTCTTATGCGTCACTATGGAGGGCAGTGTTAGAGGTGATGCTGGTTTTACTGGACTTGTACGTCGTCGACGCATCAACTCTTCATAGATGGGATCCTCTTCGAATATCACCATTAAACGCAATTTACGTGAATAATTATTTACGAAACGCATTACCTTCGCTATCGTTTCGGTCTTATATTCAGGCTTCACTTTCGAATTAAGTTCTTGCAAGCGATACAAACGTCCAGTGCATTGCGTATTACTGCCAACAATGCCGTCAATAAAGCTTAGCTTCGATGACACTTTCATTACCAATGTAGTGGTGCCATCAGGTGCCAGCACCTCTTCGGGTTGTATTATGTGCCGTACACGTAAACGTTGCAATTCATATTTGACCACACGCAAATTGTGATTTATATAAGCCGCAGCACGTTTTTCGGGCACAAATGCAGCCGCCAATGGATCAAGCGGTTTCTCCAGAGTTTTTCCAAATTTACGATAAGCAAATATTGTGGACACGAGCAATGTTCCCAGTGCCATTATACCCATAAGCGAGTACAGTATTTGCCAGAGTAGCGCATTTGTTGCTGCTTCGGTGGCATAACGTGGCGCACGTTCCACATAATCATTGACAATATCCAAGAAGAGCGCATGACAATCACTCACTGATAAACGATTTGGATGTATGCTTATTGGCACGTTTTGATTGAGCAGCGATGTTTGACGACTTGGAAATATGAAGTTTTTGAGTGATACCCAAAATGCTGTAGCACGTCGTCTTTGTAAAATCAAATCCGTACAATGTTCGGTTGCCTGACGAAACCAACTCACACAAGTTGAACTCAAATCCAAGTCTGGATGTAAAGCTCGACAAAAGTGTTCCATTAATGAGACTGGCGTAAACTGCGCATGCGTACATGAAAAGAAAATGTAAATTTATAAAATGCTGCATCTCGTAGAAGTCTATTTGTTGTTGTGCTACGCCAGCTTTTCGCTATTTACTTACATTTTCCTTATATGAATTTACGTTTGTTTTCCTATGCATTGCCCATTTGACAAGTTTTTAAAAAATACACGTTTTGTTGTATGTCATTCAAAACACAAACACAATACAGAAAATGCTGCGTAATTTAAGTAGAAGACTAGTTTTATTTTTCTTACTTTCAGCAAGTTGATATTTCAGGGCCCAGTAAAGCCCCTAATTATATACACTTAGAAGAACGAAGTTAAACTAAAACTTCGACGAAACTCAATTTAAAATTTCAAATTTTTGACAGTACCTTATATGTGGACCCAAGTGCACTTGTCCTGAGTAGTCGATAGAGGTATGTGAGACATTTTTTGACCTCACTGTCAATAATTCAAACATTAAAAGCGGTACGTCTGTCAAAAGATACTCACAAGCCAAAAAAATTATCCCGTGCGGATCAAACATCGGTTGTCGGATCTAAGTATTTCTGCACAGAACAACTTTTGGCGAAGGGAAGGCAAGAACCTTGCAAAATCTCTCTGTTCGGACTATTTAGCACACACAGATAATCCATCTGCTGCTCTCTCAATTCCAATTGATGTACATCGCTTTATTCCCGCTGAAAGAATTCCGAAAAACCGGCCAAATTTTGCAACGATGGGCAGAGAAATACCTGAGGAACTGTAGCCGCACTGCTGGTGTTGGTAAACGGAACGGGATAGGACTGGTTTTACTGGATAATTTTCGGCCAGTGCGCCGCCACAACGTCCAAGAAAAAAAGCTTTGTTCAACTGTAAAGTCACATTCAAGTCCGGCAAAGCACATTGGCAAAATATCCGACGCATTTATCGATAGATTTCTCTGTCTGGACCGACAGTGCATGCTAAGACGTCAGTTGGCGGCCGCCGTTGTGTGATGGTAATGTGCTCCGCTTAGCACACCGACGATCCTGGGCTCACGCCTCGCGACAAAGCAACAGCAAAATCTTAGAAACAAGTTTTTTCCATTAGAAGAAATTTTTTTTTAGCGCGGTCGCCCCTTTGGCAGTATTTGGCAAACACTCCCGGGTGTATTTCACCCATGAAAAGCTCTCAGTGAAAACTCATATGCCTTGCAGATGCCGTTCGGACGCGGCATAAACAAGTAGGTCCTGTCCCGCCAATTTGAACGAAAAACTAAAAGAAGCAAATTGGAAGAGAAGCTCGACCTAAAATCTCGTCGGAAAGTTATCGCGCCTTACACTTATTTTTAAACGGTTTTATTTAGCTTGACTTGACAGGCTGGTTGGGTGACTAGTACCAATTTTGTAATGAAATTTAAGTAACTTCCCGATAAGCTACAAGCTTGAAACTTGGAATATAGTTTAAAACCTGATGACAATGCAATAATAAGAAAAAAACTCCGGTAGGTGGCGCACGGATCGAAATATTTCAAAAATCGTATTTGTGGTCCTATTTGGCTCATATTTGGAACACATAATACATACATGAATAGAAAGCGGCCTATGCAAAAAATCACCGCAAGGTGGCGCAAGGATCGAGGTATTCGAAGAACTCGTATTTGCAGTCCGATTGGGCTCATATTTGGAACACATAATACATATAAGAATAGAAAGAGACCTATGAAAAAAAATCGCCGCAAGGTGGGAGAGAGATATTCAAAAAAAAACGTATTTATGGACCGATTTGGAACATATAATACATACATGAATAGAAAGCGGGCTGTGAAAAAAATCTCCGGTAGGTGGCGCAAGGATCGAGATATACAAAAAATCGCATTTGTGGTCCGATTTGGTCCATATTTGGAACACATAATACATACATGAATAGAAAGCGACCTATGATGTCCGATTTGGCTCATATTTGGAACAAATATTACATACAGTCCGGCAGAAGTGACATCAAAATATTTTGTAATTCGAGGAGGGACAAGCATACGTGGCGCAGAGTCGAGTAAGGTCTTTGTAAGGATTATGTATTGAGGTCTCAGATTGTAATAAGATGTCAGGAAAGAGTCCTTGTAATAATGAGTCACTTAATGAACTAATTAGAATGAGAAATAATAGGCAATTAATAAACACTAAAAACTTGAAAATAAAATAATTTAAAAAAATGTGTAAGTTAAACGGTTTTATTGAAAACAGTATTTACATGAAATAATAATAATACTAAAAGCTTTAAATGCAAATGCTTTATATGGAAATGAGAATGTTCAGCTTTAAATACAAAAAAAGCACATAAAATAATAAGGGAATTCATTAATCATTAACATATAACGTACAAGCTCGTGATTAATGAAGCAGTTGCGATGCGTGTATCGCACTTTAAGTCCGTGTTCCAAATTCGTTAGCTATAATTTTGTACGTGTATGTCCAAAATGCAACAAAATGTCGAAAAAGTTTGGCCTTCAAATTATAAGTGCTTATTATTTCATATATCTGTTGGGTGTAGGAGGAATAAAACACAGCTAAATATTCAAAAATAAAACAAAATTAGTAATGGGAAAATAAATTAAAAGTGCCTTATTCCGAAAAAAAACATTGAATCCCCGAAGTTTTAGCACCATTTTTTATTTCATTTTTTACATACTTTATTGTTTGCTTTACAAATCTATAATTTGTATAAATACGCAGATCTCACTATAAGAATTATTAGTATTCTGAATCTACCCCTCGAGTAACGATTAAAAATCATCATAGCTAAACTCAGTAAAAATAATTTAATAAAAATATGAATTACTTTGCTTTTATATTAAAATCGTTGGTGGTCATCCTATCGATCCAACGCTTTGAGTGCTATCCATTGAGTGATAATAATGCCTATTATCTGGCATCTCTTCAAGATGGCGTAGCTCATTCAAATGTTGGGCAACGTTTGCCACGCCAGCACTTTTCCGCGTTCGTTTCCCGGTGGTCAAATAGCTGGTGGTGTCTATAGAACTCCAGACGGTGTAGCCAGCTACGCACGTAGCTCTGCGGGTTATCCTGTTGCTTTGCCCTTAAACACCGATTACTATTCCCACTACTAAGAATCTAAAAACAGTTATAAATGGGATTTATTGAATTAATACTAATATTGTGAGAGTTTTACTTAAGTATGAATACTGTTTCTGTGAATAAATAATTAACCACTAAGACATTTTTTCTTTGTAATAATGGAAAGTCACGCCATATGGATCACATTGTTGTTGCGTTTGAATATTAAATATCTATCCGTATCTGGATCACGCTTCATTGGAACGCAAACAACGGATTAAAGCCAGCTGTCATGCACGATGAAATTATTAATGAAATTGTCAGTACTGAAGAAAATATATATACATTGTCATTTAACAGCAGAATTTAGATATCGATTTCTTCCTTTTGGCTGAATTAGTGGATGATGCTACAAGAAAAAACCCTGCAAAAAATCGACGAATAATCCCTAAAGAGATTGGTCTCCGGTTGAACTCTTTTGTCTACATTTGGGCATAATTGATCCCCTTTAGTCCCTTTCGTATACAGTTGGTATTAATCAGTTTTGAAATCCATGTAGCCAATTTAAAGTAATTTAGAAAAAACGGCAACGAAGTGAGTAAAATAAAAAAGACTACAGGTGATTGAATTATTTAGCAAAAAATGCGGAGTTCTATACCGAACCTAAATTGCCAGGACTTAACGCCTACGCCGGTGTTAGGGTTAAATTTTCAAAGAATATTTTTTATTCCTTTTGAAAATCGGGGGAACAACTTACATCAAATAGGTTTGGTGGCTTGACAAACTTTTCGATTGTGTTTCTGCCATGAAAAAATTCGACTGTGCCCTATTTGAGTCATTATTGAACCGAAAAGGGAATAGTCTTCATATGTTCCCATATGTGTACAAATGGGATTGATCCTATCGATCCCTTTCGGGTACAAATGGCTACAATTAGTCTCTTCATGGGACATGTTCAAACAAAAGGGAACAATTCAACTCATACAAAGATATCAAAACTGGCATTGGTCGCATACTCCTTTGCGCCTAATCCCGGAATCATCCTAGACTAGTCGCATTTTTTGCAGGCCAATGAAACAAACCACTGCATATATTTGAGGAATTTCTTTTGGGTACTAGGTATAATTTAAAACTTGGCAACTTTGATTTCGTAATTTTGAAACACATACACCTAAAAGCTGAGTTTGTGAACGGAAAGCCTTTGCATACTTTTAGGCGCAAAGTATTACAAAAAAATACAGTATGAGACGATTTATATATGAACGTTGTTGTTTGAAGTGGTTAATTGCTTTCGCTTTATCGCTACAGGAATTTTCCTTCTTCTACACGCTTATTATGATGCTGAGGAGAGCGGGACCTGCGCTAAGTTGGGAGGGACAGATGGGGAATGACTTGATCTGGCTTGGTGATCCCAACTGATAATTAATATCAGTTATCGTGAAGCTGGGATCAGTGGCGTTACGGCCAAAATCGTCTGGGGCGTGGAGTGTCAATTAGTAATAATAGGACTACGTACTGGCAGGCCTAATGTTTTATTGACAAACAGTAATAAACAAGAATTGGTCATGACAAGTAAAACAAGAAGACAGGAGCTAAGCTCTCTCACTGTGTACTTGACGGAATACTTTGGTCTCCATGTTCACCTAAATGAAATAAATATATAATATTAACAAATCTGTCGCTTTAAAAAACGGGCACATGTTCTGTGAACACGCTGCTCGTGCCACACAGATTCACCCGCCTTGGTGGCATAAATAATAAATCAATGGAAATATAGGTCAAAATATCTAGACAGGTTATTCAACTAAGATTACTGTTGACTTCAATATAGTCAGCAATTGGCTTCTGACAAATATATTTATAGCTCTGAGTAAAGGTACATAGTTTTGATCACAGATAAATAACTCCGTGAATGAGTTATGTAGAAATGAAAGATCTTCCGCCTTGCTTTCACATAGGGTGGTTAGTTTGGCTTAAGGTAACTCGTAACTGTCGTCAGTAATTTGGACCTATTTGAAAAGCTTTATGTATGGTTTGATTTCTTTTAAATTTAGTTCATGGGTAGCCTCTTAACTTAAGTTTCTATTTAGAAAGCTATTACTATTTAGGTTCGAAGGTGAAGCATAGATTGGGAATGAGGGTGAGGTTAAGGATAGGGTTGAAGGCAGAAGGAATGAAATAAAGTGAGCCAAAGATATGGTTAGCATAGGTGAAGGAGGCGAAGAAGTAAAATGGAAAAGTCAGAGAAAGGAAATGGTATTACGGTGTGTGAGGCAAAGAGAGGAAGTGAAGTGAAATATAAAGAGGAAACGAGAAGTAATTAAAAAAAACTGCTTGAAATTCCACTCAAACAACTGTTATAAATAAATAAATGTAAGGCGCGATAACCTCCGAAGAGATCTAAGGCCGAGCTTCTCTTCCAATTTGCGTCGTGCTCCTCTTGATTTCCCCTACAAATTGGCCGGACGCGACCTACATGTTTATGCCGACTCCGAACGGCATCTGCAAGGCAGATGAGTTTTCACTGAGAGCTTTTCATGGCAGAAATACACCCGGAGCGCTTGCCAAACACTGCCGAGGGGCGACCCCGTTTAGAAAAATTTTCTTCTAATTGAAAAACCTTATTTCTAAAATTTTGATGTTGCTTTGCCCGGGTGCGAATACGGGCATACGGTGTGATAGGCGGAGCACGCTACCATCACACCACGGTGTTAGTTATGAAATATTATTGTCTGAGCTTCGAAAGCTATCTTGGGGCCACAATTGAGCCGGAGGTTTGGTGCCAGGGTGCAGAAATGGCAGAACATTCTATAAACGTGTATACGGTTGGTTCCAAATTAATGGAAGGGGTTGGGTCTGCTGTTTACTGTTTGACCCAGAAATATGTAGATCGCATAGGCTGCCAGATTACTGCAGCGTTTTTCAAGCGGAAATTATAGCAGTGAAGAAAGCAGCAGAAAAAATCTGGAGGAAACGTGCTTAAGCTGCATTCGCGTCGATATATATATTGATAGTCACGCTGTGCTTAAAGCAATTATCTCACACAGTACTTCATGAAGAAGTGTTCTGGAATACACAGAAGCATTGAAAAACTACGCTCAGGGGGACCATATATTTTTACTGGGTTACCGGTCATAAAGGTATAGAAGGTAACGAAAAGCCGATGAGTTGGCAAAGGAGCCTGCAACACTTGCTGAGTCGACGATAGACGTCCCAATCCGTTTGGGAGAAATCAAAAGGAGGCAGGAGGTGCATATTATCCATCAAGCAGGAAGGTCGTGGACAAAAGTGCAGGGCTGCAAATTTCTAAAATCATGCCCACAGCCTACGATATTAGACTCACAAAATGCCTCATATCTCTGAGGAGAAAATACTGAAGGCTGAAGATGGGCATACTGACTGGAAACTGCCTTCAGTAACAGCAAGTGCAGGAAGTGTGAGCTGCAGGAAGAAAACGGTGAGCACATTCTGTGTTCGGGTCCTGCGCTCGCCAGATCAAGGCTCCAGCTATTAGGGGCGGCAGAGATGACAGATCTCGAAGCAGCAATTAAGCTTGGTCCTAGAAAATTGCTAGTATTTGCCAAGAGGAGGGAGTTATTCATATGCCCTGGTATCTGATAGGGGTTCTTCCGTTTGGTCGTCAAACAAAATCTGGTAACACTATAGACACATTCAGTCTATGTGAGGTCTTTATTGACCGGCCAGTTCAACCCAACCTAACTATACAAATGAAACTTAAACACCTTGACTACTATCTTAGGAAAGCACCAGCTACCTGGCCCAGAGCATGTTATCTAAGCGGCGTGCAAAAAGCCATTTCGATGCACTTTCTCCTAATACAAATTAGGCTGATTGCTGTAAGGCTATTTAATACAGTGCACCAAATATTTGGCACCGATCAATAATTCTAAATATCGTTTACAAAGCAGCTTGAAACCTTCTGAAGTTTTAGCAGTATATAAACTGATCAGAGCTTGAAACCTAATATGTGCAAGAGCTAAACATCGAAAAGTTAGTGCGAGGCTATTTCTTCGCAGTATGTTTCTTTTGATTGACTTGAGCAGATGATCTAAGCCGATTTAGGAGGAGTGAAACTTCTTCCTTCCCTTTCAATGAAATCCTGTCAACCTCAGCAAAAGCATGTGATAATCTGATATCGGAGTCACATCGGAAGCCTGCTGAGAATACTGCTTTGAAAATACTGTCTCAGGATCGAACAGACAGAAGAAGTAATTGGTTAGTGAGAATGTCTAGTGCTCCCGTTACCATCCGAAGAATCTTCCTGGTACTCTATTTAGCATTTTGACATTCAAAGTCAGCTGACGATTATTTTACACGCCCTGACATCTCGAGTACCATTTATTGAGAGATCGTCTTTCTTGAATTTACATACAGGCTAGCTTTGAGACCGCTGAGCCTCCGATCCGGTCAGATGGAACAATACATTTAATAACTGACCTTCAATTTGCTTACGTAAAGCGTTTGACAGTAATGTTAATTTAAGAAACTGCTTAACTTAAACTTTAAGTGTAAATCATGTCGATATGTTTTGGTTGAGAAACTTTGCAGGTCTTTTTCTTTGTTATTAAGACGGCTGAGTGGAATATCATCCTATCTCGGCTGTCATTTCGAAACGCCCCATCTGAGAAGCAAGCACCCTATTTCACAATTTGTTTCAAAAACCCTATCTAATGATTCGGTTGAAGATCGTCGACCCTCCGATTATTTTATAGAAGCCCCACTTTTATCAAAATGTATTGAATTTAAGCTTAGAAAAGCTGTTTGTGAAACAAATGATAAGATAGGGCTTTATTCAACCCAACTCTGAAATAGGACCCATATTCTGGAATAGGACGTTATTCAAATGTTTCTGAGATAGACATTTTCTAGTTCATTTTTATGATATTCCACTTAACAGTCAATATGAGTTGTATTATTGTGAAATGTTAACAACTAAAGTTCTCTTTGTGCTTAACTCTTCGAGCTTCATCTATTTTATAAAAATTAACCAAACTATTAAATTTTAAAATAGGTGGCAACGATATTTGTTTTACTTTTCGTATTCTCATTTAAAAATAAATGCAAATTCATCAAATCATTAACTTAACTTATAACAATTTCAAACAGCAACAACTTATGCTAGTACATAGACATTTCACTTATTTACTAACAACACTTCAACCTAATAAGCCCAACAAGCTCGCCAAACCACCCGCCCCACCAGCGCCTGGCACACCAGCTGCTCCACCACCACCACCTGTTAGCAATGGACGTAAACTTGCACCTAACGCATGTCCAAGTTGATTAGCGATTTGCGCCTGTACTGCTGTGCCACCCGCGCTTGAGCACCACCCAATGACGCTCCAGTATAACTGCCTGTTCCCGTGCTAGGTAGTAAAGATCCACCTAAACCATTTGTTGCACCAGTGTATGAACCATAGTTATTCGGACGTTGATATCCAGCATATGCGTATGGATTGTACCCACCATATGAGGGATAATATGGGCGTGGTCTGTATGCGAAGGTTAAAAGCTGAAAAAATTCCAGGATAACCGCCAAAGAGAGGATATCCTCCATAGCCCACCATAACCGCCATATCCCCCATAACCAGGATAGCCACCACCATAAATAGGATCTGATTGGAATGAGCCGCCGCCACTTATTGGATCATAACGTATGGGTCGTCCAAGAGCTAACCACCTAACAAAGGTGCAATGGCGCCTAAAGTTCTTCCTGTACCAACACTGTTGTTCGTTCTAGTTCTCGCTACGACTTCCGTTACGAGCGCTATTTTGACGCGTTGATTGGCATGAGACGAATGCGACGATAGTTGTAACCATAACGAAGACTTTGAAGAATTTATGCATTTCAATAATAAAATAGTTTTTTTACTTTTTTTGTTTCAACTAAATGTCGGAGGGTATTTAGTTATTCATATGCTTAGTTGGTGTGTTCAAACGCTTCAGCTCCTCTTGGTGTGAAAAGAGTTTTTTCCTTCCTCGAAATCTATTATGTTTACCTCTTTCTAAAAGTAAATATTTGTCTCGTAATTTTTGTTTCAACGCACATTTTTTGCAAACACAAACTTGTGGCTTCACTTCGCACTGGTTGCTCAAAAACTAATGTCGGAAGCGCATTTGCACTAGCACTTTTAATAAAAATATTTCCTAAAGCATTTCAATGTTATTAACATAGAACTAAATTAAGAGACACACATGCATACTTATATATGCCAAACTATAAATATTTGGTGTTAAATTATGTCTTGGTCTGAAATGTGCAAAACTTCCATTATTGCAAGTTGCAGACCTTCGCGTTGTTTGCGCAGCATTTAGCCAAAAAAAATGTAGAATATAAAAGTAAACATTGAATAGGAAAAGAATGAACAAAAGTCGTTCAGCCACCTTTACCTGATAAATATCATCATTAGTCGTAAGCTACGTCATCAACTAGTTTAATCACACGTCTACACCTTCATCCGCCACCATCCAGCGCCGACGCACAGTGGCGCCTCTGCCGTTAAAGAATGGCAAAATCAAAAAATCATGAAAGCGTTCGCTAATCTAATACATGTTTCTAATAGAGAATATACACTGTTTTTTCACATAAAATTATAGTTTACCAGGTAGAGCCGCTCACAGTTCACCAATTTTCACATTGGGAAAATTTGATATGTTGTATTAAAATGGTTTGTGAGTAAATAAGGCGGCCGGTTGTCGTTTTCGTGTTAGCAATTAAAGATAATTTAATTTAGGATTGAACACAAAAAAAATTGTTTTTTGTTAAAAGTTGGCGGATATACCTGTTTTTTCGAAATGCCTATTTTTAGGCCCTTTTTAAAATTTTGATTGAAAAAAAACAAAAAATTTTAAATATGTGCTCCGTCAAATTAACAGTAGTTATTTGTGAAATATTTAGTTATCTAAAATAAAGTCTACCTGCGCCCAGCTGCAACTTCACTTTTTATACCAAATAAAGTTAAACAACCTTGGGCATAAATACGCGCCTGAGCAGGTATATATATTCAGTACGGCCGTAAGGTCGATTTTTGTTGTTGGAACTTGTTAACACATACATTTTTTAGTTACGGATTGTATACTGCAATTCATTTTAATAATTTTAGTAGGTATATACGGCTCTCCGTCATACAGTGCCCATTATCATTCGTCTTTTGGAGATTACGACACTAAGTATTCTGTTAACTAAATTAGTGAATAGTATTTTTAACTATTGTAACGAATTTATTGCAAATCCTCTTATTTGCAATCCTCTGCTGAGTTCGTATCACTAACTGTTGAATAAATAACTCCAATATTGAATAACGGAAAAATGGCCTTTATTAAGTACTTCACATAACACTTATATTTTGCTTACTCGCTGGCTTAATAACCAACTGATTGATAACTCAAATGAAACTCTACTATTGGCCGCAGATTGCGTGCTTAATCAAACTGATTGATAGCTCAACTCAAACGTGAATTACAGCGCCTTATTTTACTACATCTGTTGCCTTTTATACCCTTGTGGTTTCCTCGTTCGCATTTGTTTCCGAATCTACTAGCATTGTCCATGAGCTCTCAAACTTCTGCAGCTATATGCTTGTGTTTGCGCATGACTCTCCACTGCTCGTATTCGTACATGGTGTAGACGCGATTTCATACATTCGTTTATATAGTCCAGAATGATTGATTATTGATGTGCTGTTTGTAGTTTACAGTCTCTCGAGTACACACATAGGCGTATAGTAAATGCCTCTGTGTGTGACTACTGCTTGGCATTACCTTAGCATCGCCTTAGTGATGGTATAGCTTAGTGATGGCTAATACGTGACAATATAGTTCACAGTTTTAATATTTAGTCAGACACACTCGAAGTCAATTCTAATATGTATCTAAAACTCGACACTATGTTGCGGTGTTTATAATCTACAAAGTCAGGCGGACTTCGTTGAGGCTATTATTAGAGCATTAGCGAGTGAAACAATATCAACAAAAGAGCCCGCAAGAAACAATTGTTTACAATACATTATGATAGAACGAAATGAAGGACGTCTATCGTACATTCAAATTTCTAATAGACATGAGTTGGCTAGCTGACAAAACTTTTTGACGAAGACACCTAGCACGTCCACCATCCACTAGAGGGAGACCACAAACCCATAGAAGAGTGTTCTACCTACACAAGGAAGAAGGAGCTGTCTGTACAGCAAAAGCTATGCCACGACTCATCTTCAGCAGCCGACACTGGCTGTTAAATATACAAAACGGCGAAGAAACGTGAAGTCTCTATAACGAAGCAGTTGCGGTAGCAAGTCCAGTGCGACTGATGAGGATCAAAACAGCATTTCCCCACACCACCAATGCGCTACGTAGAAATACACTCCCGAAGAGCTTGGCGCTGTTTATAGATCTCGGTTTAACGAAGGAAAAATATATTGATATTGCGTAGTCATCTTGCACGTAGTGCGATATTTACTTGGATACACGCATGACTCAAGCCCAGAAAAAAGTAGTTCTCTAGCCCACACGAAAGTAGCAGCTGAAATGAGGCTATCAAACGTCTACACACACCTCAAAATTTTACTGAAGAAAAGTTGAAATCACGGCAAAGGCTAGCATTGACAACTAGTGAGGCGTGATGGTCGTCGGACAGAAAGCGCATATAACCAGAATAATGTAGAAGACGATGAAACACTTACATATGGTCAATATGTTTATGCTTCTAATGTCCATAACGACTGAAGATGAGCGTCAGTATATTGGAAACATCCCCGTCCGTCCTCAGCTATATTGTGCCGCCCGATATATTTAAATACGAGAAGGAGTCTTCGGAACTCATAAAAGCTACAGTGAGTGATATACAAATCAATTGCCAATTAGAACAACAATATTGAATTGAAGAGGAATGTCATTACCATAAGCATGATTTTCGTCTAACATGGTCGATGGAAAAGTTTGAACTTATGCCAATACGACCTCTACAATGAAATTGCCAATTTGTAAGAAGAGCCGACAAACGACTTTGAAAATCGTGATGATTCAATAACTGACGAACTACATTATGAGATGGAATATCCACCTTTGCATGCTAGGATAAGATGTATGGAATTTGTTGAAGCTGGCTTGATACACTGAACCACAACAGGAGAAGTTTTCGACGACATACACATGTACGGAGACACAAACAGAGAAAAAGATCATTCAGGATGCATTCTATAAAGAGATGGCCTTAGAGTTGACTGTCCACGTATGGATACGGATATACAAATGATGGTAACTCTCAGAGCTTTTTTGAAAACGATGAAGTGACTGCTCGCATAAACAGGAGTTTGATGGAGCTAAGGGAAAGATTGGGAGTAATTTTAAAGATTATTAGACTGCATGAACCATGAAATGGACTCCAATTTGGAGACTATGCATCTAACTTACAGAGTTGCTGCATCAAAAGTATCCTGAGAAGAACTTACACCCACGGTAGCATAAATTTTTAGCACATGAGAAGATTTAATAGAGTACGCAGTGCTTCCCATATAGGTAGAATTGTCTGAGGAAGCTCAAGATCTGAAGAACAAGGACTACAAGAGATCGATGTATGAACACCTGCAAGTATGCACGAGTTAGACAAACGACAGACCTTTCAACATGTAGCTATCTCTTCTGATCCAGTCATATCATCTATGAGGTAATGTAAGACACAAAAGATCTTACAGATGTCGTATAGCTGTCAGACATTGTTGCTTTGTTAGATATATGGTTCCTGTGGCGATGACTACGTTAAGATACAATAAGTTGTCTCATTTCTTATCACAACAATGAAAAAGAGATTTACTAATCAATTTTGTTGCTTTACTGAAAAAATAAGATATCTATGTACAAGTTAATTGTTTATTTCAAATAAAAGAATTAATTAATTTAGTAATTTATAATATATACTTTTCGTTATTGCATTTCTCTAAAGTTTATCAAAGTTATTTTAAAGCTTACGCATTTCGCCTTCAAACGAGTATTAAATTTTTATAGAAATCAATACGTCTATCGAGTTTGGTACAAATTGGTAAAGCCAATAATAAGATCAAACTTTTAGCATAAATGGGCAGTGCCACTCCCCTTTTCCAAAATTCTTTGGCTGTTTAATCTTTAGCTCAAATAAAATTTCATTGAACCACTTTCAATAAATTTTAGTTATTAATAAAATACATATTGGCTTGTAAATTAAAAACAAAAACATGTAAAATTTTACGATGAATTTTTGTTATTGTGGCACCAAAAACGGACATTTGAGTTTTATAAGAGTATTGCCATTTAAAAGAACAACACGTCTAACGATTTTGGTAGTTATTGATTACGTGATTACTTAGATACAACTTTTTATCATAAGTGGCAGTGCTACGCTATCTTATCAAAATCATTAGTTTATCTTATTAATGCCTAAAATGTCATTATAAGACAAATCTCATTTTATTTTTATATTTTTTACTAAAAATATTTTGTTTTTGCATTTTTCTAAAAATTTTCGAGTTTTTGAAGCACCCTGTATCTGTGACATTCTGAGAATAATTAGCTTCATTTGCATTTTAAATTTTTAAAATATCTTCATTGGTTAAAAGTTATGATTTTTGCAAAAAAAACTCAAAAGGCGCCACTGTGCGACGCTTTGTGGCCGAATTCTATCTCGCATTAGTGCTGTTCATTTATTTTCGAAATACATTTCGGGATTTTTCGAACTTAGGCCTACACCACACGGTATCTTCAAACCTCGAAATTTACTTATTTACTTAGCCTATATCGGTAATATGATAACTTTTTAACAATTCCTTTTTTCCTAAATTTCATTTCTGTTTCTTCCTGATATAAGAGAAGAGAACGACTTCAGCTTAGCTCGCGACATTGCCCGGAGCTGTAGTTTTTCTTTCTTTTTATTATATTGTGCAGGTAAGCACATAATTCGAATAAAAGGTGCTGTGTGGACATCGTCCAAAGCCAATACTTTTTTATGGCGTCGACTTAAACTGCTTTCAAAAACCGAACTTGTGACTAAAAGCGCGAAGTGGACTTTTGGAATTTAAAAAAAACTGCCTCTCTGTAAACCAACATTAAAAGCGGAAGCAATATCAGCTTAGAAACCAAAGTGATTAATTTTTTATAACGATCGCTCAATTCTTATTTTGTCTACCACAGGTTTTTGTTTTTAAGTTTAAGGAAATAATGCTAATAATCATTGTGTCATGTTAGGAGTTTTCTCTCGGTCTAGAATCCATAGGAAACGAAGAAGAAAGTTTTTCATTTACTGCCATAAGTTTTCTAGCAAGCAACAACAAAATACATACATAAGTGAAAAATTGTCTACGGTTTCTACATTTTCTATATTCACCCCCATGTACATATATAATTGAATAGTAAATGTATTATTATTTGACAAATTTGTTGAAAACTGAAACAAATTAAGAATTTTTGTTCGTGGCAGCTTCTAAAAATGTTCGATTGCAGAAAATATGCATTTAGAACTTCATTTCGCCGCCAACTGCATTTAAAATCGAAAGTAAGTTCTTGTGCAATATAATAAAATATGAAAACATTCATATACTTTCTATGAACAATCGCCATATTATAAATTAAACAATTTACGGCCCCTTGCAATAATTTTTTACTCGAGTTAATTTTGAAATTTGTTAAAATTCTAATAACTCCCCCGTCCTGCATCGACTTAGACCAGTTCGGAGGTAGTCTTTATACTTCTTGTGCGGAACTATCTCTTTGCGCGACGGTTCCATATTCGCTGCAGGGTATCATTAATGTGGTTGGATTTTTTATGTCTACGCGTTGGCGATGGCGGGTACCGTAGAAGATTTAATGATCAGATCTGTAGAAAACTTTACGCAAAACATCGACATAGTCGCAGCGAATTAAAATGCAGCGGTACGCTGCTAGGTCATGTTTTGCAAATGAAAGATAATGCTTGGCTTAGAAGTATTTTTACGGAACCCGCCTAGAGGAAGAGGGCGGCCCCCACTCGCTGGAAACACCAGATGGAAAAGGATTAAAACCCCCTTGGTGTGACCAATTAGCGCCAGTTGGCAGAGCGAAGAGTCGACTGGTGTGCCTTGTTGGACGGTCATAACCCTTTAAACGGTTAAGCGCCAATTAGTAAGTTAAATAAGAAAGATTTTTATGAACTTCGGCAAATTGAACTTAAAATATCTTACGAATGAAGCTCATCGATTTCGATTAAGGCCGGTTTCGGATCCATTGGCTCGTATAAGAAAAATTCATCGGATTTATTGGCACCCAGGTTCAGTAAAACCTAAAAGTACCGTAAACCTAATGTAGAGTTATTTATGTACTTGTAATAAATATACTTTGTTACATTTGAATTTTTTATTATTTGATTGTTTATTGTTTATTATCAAAAAATTAAAATATTTTCAGTCATAAAATATCATTTAAAAATAAGTTTAAATAAATTTTGATAAGAATTAATAGCCTTTATATTAAATAATATATTTTAAAATTTTTGAGCTGAAGGCCAATTAAATAAAAACACAACTTTTTGTATTATAGTTGTATAATTTATTCTTGTCGATATTTCGGCTTTATTCTAAAGCCATCTTCGGGACTAGTGGGTATAAAAACAATATTAGAACCCATGATTCAATCAGAAGAGGTTTGCTCGACAGACAATTTTTTGACATTGAGTGGGTGAATGGGAAAGGAGAGGCCGAGAGGAAGGTGGGGGGAGAAGAGAGGGAGAGCCTTTCGACGTCCGGGCGCAGTGCTAGCGTAGGCTTGTTCTCCTGTTTATGCGCTCAGGCCAGGCGAGGAGGCTGCCGGGTAGGCCGGCAAACAAGCGGAAGTAGGCCCTCGCGGGCCTCCTGGATACCCCTGAGTTGTTTCGGACTT
>JARSSU010042487.1:0-17086 GCA_029619165.1 Eurosta solidaginis | reverse complement strand
TTAGTGAAGGGTGTGGTTGCGGGATATGAACTCGTAGACGGATTGGTATGTCGTAAGGTGGACGAGAAGGTTATGCTTTGGGTTCGTACAGAAATGCAGATAAACGTAATTCGTACCATACATGAAAAAAATAGGTCACTTAGATACAGAAAAGTGCTATAATCAGATACGTAAAATTTATTGGTTCGAAAACATGAAAGATAAAATAAACAAATTCATACACAATTGTATAAAATGCATTGTCTACTCTGCACCAGATCGTTCTAATGAGCATATATGTGTAATATACCCTAAAAGCCTATACCTTTTGGACACTCTTCATTTTGACCACTTTGCCGCCCTGCCGGCAATTAAGTCGAACGCAGGGACATACTCGTTGTTATCGATGCTTTTCACGAAGTTTGTCAGGTTGCACCCCGTAAATACTACTAGTACTAAAGAAGTGTGTTGTTCTCTAGATAAACACTTCAGTTATTATAGCCGCCCATGGCGTGTCATAACCGATCGAGGTACTTGCTTCACCTCTCTCGAATTTAGTGACTATCTGCTGAAGAGGAACATAGGCCATGTGAAGGTAGCAGTGGCATCGCCACAAGCCATTGGTCAGGTCGAGAGGATGAATCGTGTTCTAAAGGCCATGTTGAGTAAACTTACTCAGTCCACCGAATATGCTGACTGGACTTCACATTTGTCCCAGATAGAATATGCCATGAACAACAGTGTCCACTCCACAACGAAGCTTTCACCAAGTGAACTGCTCTTTAATGTAACCCAACGGGGATGCATTGTCGATGAGTTTGCGGAACTTTTAGAAGATAAGCTGTCCACTGAAACTACTAGGGACCTTGATGGAATCCGACAGCGTGCACTAGGAAATATAGAACGATCGCCAGAGTACAATCATCAGTACTTCTTAAAACACAGTGTACCTGCCAAGTCATATTCGATTGGAGATTTTGTTGTAATAAAACACGTAGACACAACGGTAGGAAACTAACAAGAAACTTATTCAGAGATATAGGGGTCCATACGTTATACATAAAGTGTTGCCCAACGACCGCTATGTTATAAGAGATATAGAAAATTGCCAACTGACACATTTGCCATACGACGGCGTTGTCGAAGCCATTAAAACTCGAAAGTGGTGCTTGCCCAATAATATTGTAACCGAATCTCCGCAGTCATCAACAGTTTAAGGCCACACCACTTGAATGAACTTTAAACTGATTGAGGTCAATCAATAAGTCAGATTGGCCGAGATGTAATGTCCTTATATTTATTTTATCATATCACCCTTTTATTATACCATGCTTATTATACCATGCATTTCTGACAGATGGTAAGTGTCACTTGCTAGCGGAAATGCAGCCAACTTCGCTTTTGCTCTGGTTCCTGCTTCTTCCGGTGAACATCAAAGAGAAAAGTCGAAAAAATAATAGACAGCAACAATAAAATCTTAAAATAACTTATCAATCGTATTATTTTAAAAGACAAGATTTCAAAAACCAAATTAATAAACCTTGAAACTTTACGAGTTTGAATTAAAATGCGACAAAAATATCTTTTTTAATCAAATGTGTTTAACTGTTGGTGCCTGCTAGGTGTTTTCCTCGCCTGAATGCCTCAGTGAGTTGATTTTTGCTGGAGTGTTTTCTATCCGAAGTCCAAGTCAAGAAATCTCCTTTTTTACGAGTTGTGGCACTACAGCATCTTAAGTGCTGGCTCAAGAAGTGGCTGCCACAAATCTCCCTTACCCAAAAAAACAAAATCTACATCCGATGCAAAAAACCAAAAGCCTCATATGTGTACCGTGCTGGAACATACGCATAGTAGCTTATGTTGCATCAACAAAACATCAAAAACTAAATACATTACAATACAAGAAAAAACAAATACATTAATATCCCCCAAGTTTTGTTACTCAAGCACATATCGCTCAATGCTGACACTAAGCGATGTTGCCTTCATGACCCTAAATCTGTCCGGAAAGATTGAAATGAAAAGAAGAAAGGTTAATAGGATTAGATTAATAAGAGAAGTTAGATAGTTATGGGAAATGAAGTAAAAAGGCCTATTTCGTTGGGCGCCATTTGTTATATAAATGCGTGGTGTTGGGAGAGGAGGAGTGTAGGCTCGGCATGGTTGCAACCCGGCTGAGGCTCGTCGGCTTAGGGGCGCGGTTCTTGCCACAGCTCCTTCCCACAGTTACATAGCAAAAAGGGTTCATGCCTAAATGGAGTATACTAAAAGAAGAGTTGATAGACTAAAAGCGGGAGAAATACTGTCCCTGTCAGGCTGGCAACTCCACTATGGCACCATCACCCGAGTGGAGTTCCCTAGTTCCTGACAAGCGTCCGTCACTAAGTCAGCAGTCCATGTCCCTCACTCCCTCAACCGTCTCAACTCACCTTACATCTTGCCACAAGGCAGCACCCGCCACCAACAAAGGAAAAGACTTCAGCCTGACATATTATTTATGTTTTGACTAATGAAAAACCTCAACCCATGGACAACTAAATCGATAGCTAGTTTCGAAAAAATATACAAATTCTTATATCTATAAAAATTACTTCAACTTATGGTATTTAAAAGTAAAAAAATAAAATTATGAGAACTTAATTAAAAATTTTTTATCCAAAGACTTATTTACTTGTGTTTCCAAAAAAATCTGACCTTGCCTAATGTTCCTTTACCCAAGCATATGCACAAAAACCCTACTTCACTTAAATATGTAGATACGTTTTGTACACTTGACAAACAAAAATTAAAAATATATGTAAATGTGGTATGTACATATATGTATGTTTACCTTAGCATGCGCTCACCTCGCTTTTGTCACCAGAGTTTGGTACCAAAGGGTACGGCATATGAAGCTGAAAGTAGAGATTAAAGAAAAGGTACAACAATAATACATACAGTGTATTCCGCTAATAGGGCAATGACTGAGTAACTAAAATCAAGGAAAGTTTAAGTTCTTGATGTTCTTACTCTTCTTTGCTTTTTGGTTTAATAATTTTTTCTCGGTCGCGGGGATGTGAATTATTCAGTGAAAAAAAAACAATATAAGTGAAAAATAAAATGTGTCAGTGCTGATATGAAAAAAAATCAGGTAAAAAGATATTAATAACAAAAAAAGTTATTGGTTTTTGTTTCTAAATGAAATGAATTTAATTGAAACCAAAGTGTTAAAAAAAAGGTGAGAAAAATTAACGATCAAAACCAATAGTGAAGGAAAATTTGAATTGAAGTTAATTTATATTAATTAACTGAATTGATTTAATAAAAATAAAAGTTCTGTTAAATTAATTAAGCGCCAATTTTTACTTTTCACTTCAAATTAATAACTGAATCAAAAATTGTTTTTACTGGATGAGAAAGAAATCTCAGTAGAAAACAAGTAACAAAGTTCCGAGAAAAGGAAAAAAAGGAAATTCCTTAAGTGACTTAGGTGCTTTTGCACACAAGTGAACGCATACGAATATGCTTGTGCAGGTGGAAATCTCAAATGGAAAGTAAAAGATTAAGGTGCATTACTAAAAATTCAAAGCAAAAAAAAATTTTGCAAATTATAAAAAAAAATCCTTTAGCTTATGACTACGGTTAATATATAAAGTTTCATTAAAAATTATTAAAAAACAAGAAAATGTAAAATATGTGAACATATTTCAATAATAAAATTTTATGAGCAATAAAAATTTCATAACAAAATGTGGTGTTTTTTTTTCAGGTGCACACTAATATTTCGCGCTAGTGTGGTGGAAATGTGTAGCCGTGAGCGTGAGCATGCGACGATAGTGACTCTCCCAGTCGCTCACTCAGTGGGTGTTGCTAATGATCTTTTCGTGGTGGATGTTTCTGGTGAGTGGTGTTGCGCGCATAAATTGTTTTGTGGTGGCGGATGTTTAACTACCGATTTTTTCTTGTGGCGTGTTGCCTACCGCCGTGTATAATGTTGCTAGACTGTGTGTGTTGCCAGGTATTTGCCAAAAATGTTGCCTTGTATCGTGTATGTGTACGTGTTCGTGGATATCGTGTGTAGTGTGTGTGCGTGTGGTGACTGCTCGTTTTATTCTTGTTCCGCCGAATATTGTTGTGTTTGTTGGTTATTGTGTTTACTGCCCCAGAAGAAATAACTTTTTTTTTGTTGATCCTTGTGTAGAAGCAAAAAACAATGATGCAGCTTCTCCAATTTCCAATCCTTTAGTTCAGTTGATGTTTTTGTTGCGGGGATTTCGTGCCAGGTTATGTGGATCCTTGAGAGAATGTGAAACCGTGTTGTCGTGGATTTTTGTTGTTACTCGTTGTGGGAATTGTTGTAGTTGCTATTGACTTTTAATTTTATTGTTTTCTGTACTTTCCGTGGCCCGTGTCTGCCTCGGGTATCTGAAATATCAAAAATACGTTATTCATCAAATAGAAAGGAAAGCTAATTTTAAAAAAATTTCTACAAATATGTGCATTATTCACGTCGGCGTGTTCATCGGGTTATCTTGTTACGTGGTCATATGCGTTTACTTTATTACAAAAACAAAACAAAACTGATTATGACCTCACCAGTTCTTAGCCAGATAACTCGATGAACATGTGGACACGCCTAGGCCAGCACATTCTTTTACTTCTAAGAAGTCCCCATTCTCACATCTCTCACTACCAACCACCAATTCTTTAAAATATATTCTTTTACTACAAAAAAACACACAGCGCTTACTTGATTTGAACTGACAATCAGTTCGCTCTTTCGGTGCGCTCGTTGCGCCATCAGGGTGGCAGTAATCCTTAGGAAAATTCCCAGATATTCTGACTCGCACTGAATTTTATCGACGCGAAATTTTTCCGAAACCACGCAATTTAAAATAAAACTTTAAACTTTTTGTTGTACACACTCGAGTTTGAAAACGCGCACTTTTGGCTTGGCACTTGGCACTTTACACTTTAAACAATTTAACTTGGTGCAAGCAGCACAGACCGCGACTTTCGACTTTAATGATTAAACTTTGAAGCGGACCCCTTTTATAGGCACTTTTACCTTGCAGCATTTCTCTGGTCACCGTTCAGCGAAGCCTTTCAGCCACGGTCAAGCTTACCTGTGCTCGACGCCCTTAGCGGGTGCAACTATGCACGTACATGCATCCCACTAATCAACCACTAATACCTGCGCGTATTTGGCGAATTGTGTGTAAGTTGAAAAGGAAAGAAAATTTTTGTATGCCGTAGCATACCTATCTGTTCCTATACCCGGCAGCATGGGATCAAACAAAATTTTTGGGTTAAATACAAAGGCTGTCGTTACAATGCTGGTTTGACTAGACTTGAAACGTTGGCATAGTCGATAGCTAACTTTTTTTTCCGTGCATTCCACTCAGGTTTGTCATACAAAAGTAGTAGTCCTTTCTAGTTAACGGTCTTTGCAAACAGCAGGAATTTTAATACTCATTTGCTTTTTGACAGTCTCTGATCTCTTCAACATCATACAGCAACTGCTACATATATTCTGATAGACCCAGTCACAGTTTGCATCTACAATTTCCAATCCGAAATATTTCTTATATTGATCTCTCGTATGTTGAATTATTAATCTCTGATTTTTTTGGTGTTTCGTACCGGCTGCAAAACGTAGCAAAAAGTGTCTTTTTTTCTTATCACATATATGATTTTGGATTCGTCTTGTATTTGATGCACTTGTCGCATTAGATTCCATGGGAGCCAAGTTATCCACCTCCATAGAACTGCGGTCGCGTGATGACGACGACTGAGGATCCGCTTTCCCAACCCTTACCAGTCGCCGATAATAGGTTTTTTGATCCTTGCATCGTACATTTGTTTCTTTTTCCCCGGAGTTTTGCCAGCATATATATATGTTGCCCACCGTCACCACGTGGTATTTTGATCAAATTGACCGTTTTTAGGTTAGGATTAGTTAGTTCGAGTCACAAATAACGTTTAGATTAGACTGAGTTATCAATATCCAAGGTAATTATTGTATTAAGTTACGAGATTGAACTCGTGAATTGTTCCTATGTCTCAAAAAACTCGAAAAACGGGAGTTTTTTGAGGTCATAAAAAAACAAAGATCTAACTTTTGAATTCTGGCAACGGATCGTATTCGGCGACCAAAAATTCATAAGAATTTACTGTCTCCTCCGTTGAACATTCACTTTTTTTTCTGTGGGGCTGTGTAATCAATGTCACATTTACATATACTGCTCTAATACGTGATAAGGCATCGGCGACGACGTTATTTTTTCCTGGTAGATACCGAATATGTGTAGTAAATTGGCCTTGGCGATGCTTTATCCAGCATTTGCTAAAATACGAACTAGAGCGGCTTATGATCCGTGAATAAACAAATACTTTGACCCCAAAGCATGTGTCGAAAATATTGACTGCTTTGTACGCGCCCAATAGTTTACGGTCATATGTACTGTAGCGTTGCTGCAATCGCTTTAAGGCGTTCAGAATAGAACGGCCTCGAGAGCGTTGCTAGAAGCGTCCACTGTAAGTGATAGAGGTAGGAGGTAGGCTTCGGGAAACTAGCGAAGTTTGCTTCAGCAAGCTCTTTTTGCATTGCTCAAAAGCACTAACTGTGGTTTTATTCTATATAATTTTTGTAGTGTCATTTTTTTGTTGCCTTTTATTAGCGCGGAAAGTACGCTTTGGCTTGTTGCTGCCTTTGGCAAAAAACGTCGAAAGTAGTTGAGCATACCCAAAAATCGTCTATCTCATTGATAGCCGGTCGGGCGGGCTTTGGAGGGCTTAATCCGTTGGGTATTATTATTATTATTATCTCAGCTGGTGGTATATCCTCGTCTTTGCTGACTAGGCAACCCAAAGATGATATTTCAGACTTGCCCCAAATGCACTTAGATGGGTTATTATAACACTATACTCACATAATCTTTTAAATACGGTAGAAAGGTTCTGCCGATGCTGCTCTTCGTCTCTAGATGCAACTAAGATGTCGTCTACGTAAACCCATGCAAAATCCAAGTCCTTAGTATGTGGTCCATAAACCGTTGCAACGTTTGACTAGCGTTGCGAAGTCCAAAGCACACGAAAAACAGTTTCGAATAACCCAAAAGGTGTCGTAATTGTCATTTTGGGAGTGTCTGCTGGCTCCACTGGCAGTTGATGGTATGCACGGCGTAGGTCTATTGTCGAAAAGATAGTGCAACCGTGCAAGTTGTGCGTGAAATCGTGCAGATGCGGAACCGGTTAACGATCAGGCTCCGTTATACTGCTCAACCGCCTAAAGTCTCCACGCGGTATCCACTTGCAATTCTTCTTTCGCACCATGTGGAGCGGACTTGTCCAGGGGCATCTTGATGGGCGACAAATACCAGCGTCCAGGAGCGATTGGATTTCAGCTTCAGCAGCCTCGAGTTTATCCGGTGCTAAACGTCTACGCTTGGAAAACACTGAGAGTCCTTTAGTTACAATATGATGTGCAACGACGTGTTTTACGTTCATAGGTGGTATACTTGCATGCGCAAGTCTTTAAATTCTGTCAATATGTCTGAAAAGGCATATCAGTTGATACGACAAGAAGCTTATAATGTGCTAGAAAATCAGCTCCTAATATGGGCTGAGAAATGTCAGCTACAAATAAATCCGAAGATGTTTGAGGTATTACGCTAAATTTTGCCCCGGCGTCTAATAAAAACTGCAGTTTGCTCTATCGGTCGACAATCAAAAGACGGTGGTTTTTTCGATACACATACTGCCGTGTGTTCGAGGGTTTTCAGTTTAACGACTGAGAAAAAGGTGCTCGGCATTTGGTTGCTTTTTCACCGAATGTTTTATGGTACCAGCAAATCGTATCGCCTTTTGTAAGGGTACTCGAGCGCCTACGCGATAGCGACCGTCGTGCTTGCCTGCTACGTTGCTTTAGCCAACGATTATCGAAAATAAAGATGTTGCAGGCGCACACTTCGGTGGAAAGCAGCGGAGCGTAACAAAATTCTAGTAGGTCACTTTCAACACACCAAAAACTTTAAACACAATTTTTAACATAATTTAAGCACAGAAATACACTGATTGGTGTTTTAGAGAGTAAAAGTTAAAATTCTGAATACATTAGCTGAATAAAAAGTGTACAAGTAATTGTTAAATAACAAATACAGACAGTGGTAGTTTAACAAATTCTGCTGTGGTAAGTGGTGAATGTGACCAAATAGAATTTTGTGAAGCTTGCTTCACACGATTTTTCGTCCCTGCAACATCTTTATTTTCGATAATCTTTGCTTTAGCTGAGACTTCAATTCAGCAACCTCTTTTGTTAATGCCGCCGTTTTGAAAGTCATGTCCGAGCGGCCATCGTCACTATGTCCCTGCGACTGCATGTATGGCCGCAAATCGCTTATCTCAACAATTTTGTCGGCTAACAAAGCGACTTTTTCAAGTGGCTCGCTGCTAATTGAAATATAGAGCGCACATTCTGTGGTAACCCGTTCAGCCAAATTGATCTCAACATGCTGTCATTCATTTCATATCCTGCCAAATGCGGCATCTCACGTAGCAAATGTGACGGTTTCATGTCGCCCAGCTCAATATCTTGTAATAATTTTTGATTCGTTTTTGTTCCGAATAGGCAAATGCTCAAGAATGCGCGTTTTTAACATTTGATGCATATCGTTAGCCGGTGGACGCAATATTAAATCGCTATTGTGCTTAAAAATCGCTTATTTGTGTGAGTTCATTACTCTCGGGACTCTCAGCCCTCAGAAAGCTTACTGGATAGGATAATAGACAGCGAAAAAGATCAGGTTTGCCATAAATGGCTTCTCTCCATTCAAATCGCCCGGTCTTGATGGCATTATCCCGGTAATGCTACAAAAGCTAGGTGATGCAATGGTCCTCTGGCTGGAAGTGGTGTACAGACCGAGTAATCGCCCTGACCTATATCCCACAAAGCTGAGAAAAACCAAAATAATCCTTCTGCCAAAAGCGGGCAGACGCACACACGAAAATCCCAAAGACTACAGGCCAATAAGCCTCACATCCTTCATGCTCAAGGTCCTTGAGGGGCTTCTGGATATATATATTAGATCAATAATAACAGGACCAAACCTGTCAAAGGCACAGCACGCCTACATGAAGGGAAGATCTACGGAGACCGCCCTACATGAGCTAACGGGCTTTGTGGAAAGATCACTACACTACAAGCAATTCACACCAGCAGCTTTCCTAGATATAGAAGGCGCCTTCAACAACATCGAAAACGGCACAATTGTGAAAGCCCTGCAAAGGGCCGGAGTTGACAACCACATTTGTGGATGGACTCAATCAATGCTGGAAAATAGAACCATACAAGCGGATATGGGCTCAGTGACAATGACCCGCAAAGTGGTAGAGGTACACCCCAGGGCGGGGTCCTCTCGCCGCTACTCTGAGTCATTGCACTGAGAGATATACTACTCGAACTCGACAAGAATGGTGTTAAGGCAGTAGCATACGCAGACGACGTGGTCATTGCAGTCTCGGGGGCTTTTCCCTACACGCTAAGCGACATCCTTCAGGGTGCGCTAAGCAGGCTACAAACCTGGGCGGCATGGTACGGCCTCAACATCAACACTAGCAAAACAGAACTGATACTGTTCAGTAACAGAACGAAATACCAACATTTCGACTGCCCTCACTAGATGGTACGGAACTCTCTCTCTCAACAAGAGTTAAGTACCTAGGCGTGTTATAGACAACAAGTTAAATTGGAAAACCCATATCGAAAAAAGGGTAGAGAAGGCGTATATCGCATACTACTCGTGCAAGAGAATAGTCAGCAGAAATTGGGGGCTAAAGTGAAAACTCATGATGTGGCTCTATATGGCGGTCATAAGACCTATCCTGACGTACGGAGCCATAGATTGGTGGCCTGCCCTGAACAAGCAGTACAGCACTAAAAAACTAGACAAAATACAAAGGGCAGCATGCGCAGGGGTAACAGGTGCACTTAGATCGTGCTCGACGGACGCACTAAATATTATACTTAACCTGCTGCCACTGGCCCTCCACATCAGATATACAGCGATCAGCACAGCATCAGGGCTAAGGGAGTCTAGATGTTGGCCAGAAAAACGATATGGCCACAGTGACATCCTAACAAGGCTCGCCGATGTGGATTCGACAAAGATTACCTCTCAAAAACACTGATCTTCCACAGAAATTACAAGGTGCAGATACCCTCTAGAACGGATTGGTCGGCCGACAAAGTGGCAGGGAGGGGTCACCTTACTCTATACTGACGGACCCAAAATGGACTGCGGCGTCGACGCAGGTGTCTTCTTCAAACAACTAAATATCGCAATCCCCATCCGCTTCCAAAACACAGCTAGCATCTTCCAAGTAGAGCTGCAAGAATAGAGAGGGCCTGCATCTTCCTGCTGCAGAAACCGGATAGACGGTAAGGTAGTCATATACTCCGACAGACAAGCGGCGCTAAAAGCGCTAGAAGTCACCGTACACATCCCGAAAAGCCGTCGGTAACTGTAAGAGGGTGCTATGTGAAGCAGGCAGCTATCACACTCAGCTGGGTAGCCGGCCACAGGAACATTGACGGCAACGAAAAAAGCGGATGAAATAGCAAAGGCGGAGTCATCGTTAGACATCACGGAAGCAGGTCGTAGTGTATCGACCACTCACATCACATTAGAAGAAACATTCTCACCTATCTTAGGAAAATAGCAATCCGTGATTGGTACTCTGCGGCCACCGTGGTGTGATGGTAGCGTACTCCGCCTATCACACGTATGCCCTGGGTTCACACCCCGGGCAAAGCAACATCAAAATTTTAGAAATAAGGTTTTTCAATTAGAAGAAAATTTTCTAAGCGGGGTCGCCCCTCGGCAGTGTTTGGCAAGCGCTCCGGGTGTATTTCTGCCATGAAAAGCTCTCAGTGAAAATCAGTGCCTTGCGAGCCTTCGGAGTCGGCATAAAACATGTAGGTCCCGTCCGGCCAATTTGTAGGGAAAAGCAAGAGGAGCACGACGCAAATTGGGAAGAGAAGCTCGGCCTTAGACCTCTTCGGAGGTTATCGCGCCTTACATTTATTTTTTTTTATGATTGGTACTCTACAGACAGCTGTCGAACCACCAAACTAATCTGGCCAGAGTACAAAAAGAAAAGAACCGATGATCTACTAAATAGGTCTAGGCAGGAAATATATAGAATCACGGCACCTATTACAGGGCACTGGCCGTTTGGCCCGCACCAGAGTAGAATGAGTATTCCCTACAATGAGAGGTGTAGGAGCTGTAGACAGGAGGGTGCCGAGAAATCGGTTACCCACTTCCTCTGGCGAGTGCCCAGCCCTCGCGAATTTTCGGTCCCGACTCTAGGCAACTATGTGTTTCCGGAAATTAAGGGCGGTGTAAAACTGCCGCATCAAGGACATCAGTAAGTTTTTAGTTTTAATCAAGTGGTTGAGTAAAGCAATACGCAGGTACCTCAGCCAACATATAATTGGTTCCAGGAGAAGGTGCATCAAAATGGCGCCTATAGCGCTACTTGGGCCCAGCTCCATAGACAGCAACCAACCATTACTTTCGATAGCGGCTACGACGGTATGATATTTTGCTCTATCGCTGCTGATTCCCACTGCAACAAATTGAGATTCCACCTGTGCTAACCACAACTCGGCTTTGCATGCCAAAATGGTGGAACTTTCACCGTGACACGTGATATTTCGATTCCATTAGCTACAGGGGGGTACTGTTGCCGAAGAGGGTGGCATGGTTTGGGAAGTCGTATGTTGGTTGCTCTCCTTTTTTTCTTGGAGCATTTTGACTGTCGGGGTCACCAATATGTAATCATAACACGTTTTTATACTTAACTATATTATATTTATTCTGATATCATCAAGAAAAATGAAAATTTTACGAACTTTATTTCATTTCAGTACGCACTTGCCGTTATGACGAAAACGAATAGAAGAAGAAGTACGAGAAAGTGCGAAGAAAAAGAATAAAGGAATGTCATGCCACAGTGCCGTATTTTTGATGTACTATTTTTATTTTACTTATTTACTGAGCATGTTCGGCTGAGTGCTCCACAAGTCTTTCTCGGAAAACGAAAGTGCTGATCTACGAGTCACTTATCTCATCCGTTTTGCTATATAGTACAGAAGTGAGGACACTGGCTGCATCTGATGAGGCGGCTCTGGGAGGGTTCGAGATAAAAGCTTTTCTAAAGATAATTGACCTTTAACGCGTTGGCTATGGCGAGTACGAGAAATATTTAATGATGAGCTGTACGAGCTTTACGCAGACATCAACATAGTCCAACGAACAGCGGCTATGCAGGCTAGGCCATATAATGCGAATGATGATGATCCGGCCAAGAAGGTATTCTTATCGGACCCCGCCCTGGCGAAAGAAGAACGACGCCCACTCCAACGATGGCAGGGACCACAGGGTTTTTCCTTTTCTCTCCCCTAGAGTATAGCACTTAGCTGTCAGTTAGCACAGTGAGCGGTCTTGGTAGGGACCAATATGATATGTTGATTTGCGCCTATTTAATTCAAACTCGATCATGAACGTTTAAGGTTTATATAAATTTGACGTAATTTTGAAATGCGTATCGGCTTCTAAAATAATATTCGATGTGACTAAGTTATTTGTTAAGATTTATTGTGATAAGCTGTCAATTATTACCCAGCAGGTTTTCGAGTCACTTTTCTCTGTCTGATGTGTCTAGCTGTGCATAAGAAGAGGAAATCCTAGCACGCTAAAGCGATATGTTTAGGAAAGGAGGATGCATTTCACAGCTGTAGCATAGTGACCTATCGAGCGACCTGCCATGCTGCAGAAATGCGATGGTATTAATAGATGCATGGTATAATAAAAGGGTGATATGATAAAATAAGATATGAGAGGACATTACGATACTCGGCACAGTCTCCGTACCCATCATACATTGCGATGACGCCAATTCAGTTTCACAAAGCTTCCATTCAATAGTGGTGTTAGGGCCTTAGACCACGTGGATGACAAGGGAAGACTATCGGTTACACAATATGTATTTGTGGGCATAGAAATAACCTAGCCGACTTTCGATGTCAGTTTAATGGCGTAACGACAACGCAATACGACTATGGTTACAATAGTGTCAGGGGCACAGATTTTCTACGCATCTGGCTTATAACATAGCGGTACGTTTGGGCGCAACCACTTTGATCGCTACTAAGCTGTAGGACGCACTATACTCATGAATAAGTTTCTTGTTACTGCCTTCCAGATTTGCTACCGTTGTGTTCTACGTGGTTTAGTATTACACAAAATCTGATCCGCACATCGAATAGACTTGGCCTGGGTATGCACTGGTGTCGCTTAAGACCAGTTTACTGATGCACACTTGATACTCTGTGCGTAGTTGTTGAATATATTTCCTAAATAGTTGCACGTTGTACGAGATTCCAGTCAAGGATCCCTTGAGATTTCAAGTAGGACCGCTTATCTCATCAAGAAAGTTCGCACAATACTATCAGACAAGTCACCGTTGGTTCGTACATTAAAGAGCAGTTCATTGGTGAAAAAGCTTCGCTTGATAGTGAGTGGATATCTTGATTGTTCATGGTCAATAGTTACTATCTGCGCGACAAATGATGAAGGTCCTATGTACGAGCTATATGTTCGGTGAAGGGTTCGAGTTTACGTTTACTCAACATGGTCAGTTTAGAATCACGATTCATCCTCTCGACACTGCACCAATGAAGATTGTGCTTGTGAGTCGATGCCGTTTAACTGTCTTATACCTTCATACATGGCTATGTTCACGTCATTCAGCACGATTAGCTCAGAAATTACGAAGAAGAGGTGATCAAGCACAGTTACCTCACGACGTGTAATCATGACACGCACAATGGAGACGAGACTATAATCAACTGAAGTAGATTATTCTGGAATTGAGAACAAACACACTTTTTTACGATGATAAGTAGTAGCCTATCTAACGTGGGGATGCAAACCTGACGAAACTATTAGTACCGTGGCCCACACGCCATACGATAACAAACGTAGCGCTGATGTCTCTAGACGTGCGTAGCGATACCGCTTAATTGTTCGGCAGAGCCTTATGTCGCGCGCCTGGCCCACATTTTCTCGGTGGGGCTAAAGTGGTTGCAGAATGAAGAGTGTCTATAGCGAACGGTATATGGCTTTTAGGGTACTATTACACAGTATTTTAATTATTAGTGTTGTGTGACTCGAATTAGTAACGATCTGGTGCAGAGTACGAGTACGGATATCGGCATTTTTATCAATTAGTGCGTGATGAAGTAGTTTATACATTTATCTTTTTCAAATGTTTTTCTGAAACAGTCATATAACTTTTACGTATCTGATTATAGCCAGCTTTTCTGTATCTAAGTGAAGTCTAATTATTTTATGCTTAATGGTACGGAAACGTGATCTGAGGCATTTCTGTACGAACTACCAAAGTAATAACCTTGCTCGTCCACCTAGGACGACATTACTCAATACTCGTTACCAGCAGATTCGATGATCCCGCAAGCCACGTACGACTTTCACTAGAATGTGTGAGGACACAAATCGTGAGGAGTCATTAATTGACTCAACACAAATTACCACCTAGCCCCAGTAAAGAAGATTCACAGTAAGCACAGTACTCACAGTACAACACGACGGCACCCACGAACAAGTCTCGCGCAAACATCATAAAACACGATTATCAACATTCTGCCACACACAACACGTGTGACACTCAAACAAGTAGTCAGAAAAATCACATAGTTCGCTAGACATAGTTGCCTTGCTAAACAGCGCCACGTACGGTCTACATCACAGTATACCCATAGGACTAATCAGCAAACGATAGTATAGCTAGCAACATCAAGAGCATTGGCTTATATAATAATAGGGCAAGACTGGAGTGAAGACTAGGAAGGTTGGGCAAGTCCCCCCCCCCCAGCACGACCGTTGTGGTGTCTCGATCCGGAGCTAGACTATTCGGCTAGCGCTCTGCGTAATTGGCACTATCGGTTGTTGACCATGTATTTCAAGCTCAGGCGTTTCATAGGAGAATAGTCGTTGAGATATGCAAGACTTGTGAGGATAAGTCAGGTGTTTTGACCGCATCGCAGCAACGGTTTAGATCACACGCTAGCTCCTGCGCATAGCTACACGCTCTCTCTACAAGCATCACGTGATCCCGCTCTCTAGCCAAACGCTCGCTGCTGCAGAAATACATAGACAATCGTATCGTCCGGAACCGCAGTAGTGAGTGTTAGGTCGCCCCCCCCTCCTCCCCAAAGGTGTAAATGGCAACAACGGACTATGGTGACCTGACAGGCTGTATTACAGGGTCTCACAGGATACGTGGGCGCATACAGTATGCGAATGTCACCTGTACATCAGCAACTGAGAGGGCAGTTCTGACAATGTTGGATATATCGGTTATGTTTTGACCATCGCGATAAGGACAGGTACCCGCTCATCAAGATGAGAGCGATGGGTAAGGATGTATCAGGATTGAAGCACGAAGCGTAAAGCTGGTTTTGATTTTGAACGCTCTCGTACAACGCCATCTAACGACTACACGCTGGCTCCCCGCTAAGACACGAAGCCATCATACGTCACTGATGACCCACTGCGCAGAGCCAACGCCATATAAGCCGTACTGGCGTGGCATTCCAGAGTCAGCATACTACCACGACTTCGCCTTGGCAGGAGATACGCGATACCACACGATCGATTAGGTCGCACAGGTAGAGTCACGTCTTACATACGAGGTCATTCGACGCAGCAGCAGTACGTTCAAATACTACACGGCGTTGTGCCACAGCAGTTAGATCACGGCATACACACGACGTGGCAAGCAAGAGCGCACCCATAAATACGACGCTGGCTGAGCCACGAATACGCACGTACGGTTGGTCAGCCACGCAGAACACGGCGTACGATACGTTACGATTGGCAGCAGAGAGATATCGCAGGCATACGACCGCTAGGCACGCAGCAGGCTTAGCACCCCCATGCCAATAATCGCATAAAAGCGAGACACGTCGCTGTGTGCGCAAGGCGTACACCGTCATGATAGCATGCACATTCATACCTACTGACACGCGCTATTCGACTTCAGTCTACGGCGCGCCCTAACAAGATCTACGTTACCTTAACAGGGCCACGAGGGTACCGCTAGACCGAGTGCTTTTATTGAATCAGTACTATACCCTAGTAATAGCCGAGATGAGTAATCGTAAATGTGAAATGATAGATACAGCCTGTTATATAATAAGTTTAGGACAGTTTACCACTACCAAAGTCTGAATGAGGCGAAGTTTATCATGATAAACGATTTGTCAATGAGTCGCCTGACGAAAAAGGAGGATACAAATTCATTCGAATACTCGAACCTTGGACACGGCGAGTATACCGCATGCGGTTACTGACTAGTTATGAAGCACACCGAGGCTGCAAGGACATAACGCTATCGTTACAATTCGAGCGCAGGTGTACCGAGCAGGATCCCTGCAAGCAGAGGCAAATCGATACACACGTCAGATAGTGATACATTCCTGAGCTGATAACCCTAACAGCAAAAAAATAGGCTCGACCAGCGATTGAACCTACGATCATGGATTAGAACAATGATGTATTCAAAGAGAGCAGCTAGATATCCCGATTACACAGGAGCTGCGGCATGAGCAACTAGGCACACCTCGCAGATAACGCAGAAAGCGACATGTAGCAGCTCATGGCTTTCACTATAGATGCATAATGTCTGATCGGAAGAGAGAATTACTACACGACAGAAATTTTGCTCATACTATAAGATAGCGCCGTCATAGGACTAGGAGATAATACGCAAACACGGTTGCTGAGTGCAAATGAGTCTTTAGAAACTCACGATCTCCGCGAAATCGTGAGGCGTCGAAGCCATGAAAGTCGCCGCATTTAGGTCGAATAGACCAGCTGCGCGACAAGCCAGTTATGCGTTGCCCTCCCTAGGGAACACGAAGTACCCCCACTAACAGGCGCTCATACCGGAGTATGCCAGGTAACACCCACTACGTGCATAGTCTCAGGTGATACGACCTGTCAGCTATATTCGCATCGCCATCATAACGACTCAGGTT
>JARSSU010042486.1:0-53354 GCA_029619165.1 Eurosta solidaginis | reverse complement strand
ATGGCCCACTCCCTTTTAAAATACTCTTTAATACCTTCCATTTGATACACATGTCACACAAACACATTCCAGGTTTACCCTAGGTTCATTTTCCTACATTGTGATTTTCCCTTATTTTGTCTCCAAAGCTCTCAGCTGAGTATGTAATGTTCGGTTATACCCGAACTTAGCCTTCCTTACTTGTTTTAATTTGAAGTTTTTCCTATTATAAGCTTTTATTTACTTTCACTTGGCTGTTGTCTGCAATCAAATCTTGCAAGTTAAATTTTATACACTTCCCGGTCACCGATTGAGCTGAAATTTTGGACACATGTATAACTCCGATGACAATGCAATAGTACTTTGCGAGAATTCCATAAATAATCGATAACAGAGTTATCGGTAAAGATTTGTATTCACAAGGGAATAAAAGCCTAAAGCGCCAATACACGACACGAACATTTCCGCGAACATTCCCGTTATGTCATTGCTTCTGCGACCTTTTCTGTCGTGTATGGTGGTGTTTGCCAGTTCGCGCAAATGTCGCCAAAAATCAAAATATTTTAATATTTGGCGAACATTTGCGCGAACTGTTCGTGCGTGTATGGCGAAATAGCTCATAATCGTAGTAATTTCTGAACGGAACAGACAGTGCGCGGAAAAGTAAAATGGACAATAAAAATTTCTGAGTGAATTTATTGAATCTTCTCTCTTTTTTACGCTTAATTGCCACAGCGAGCAATATTGCTGCAGCCAATGGTGTCGTATTCATCGCTGTCTGAAAGAGAACTAATGTTCGGCCAAAAGTTCGTATGGTGTATGGCCAAAGCTGCGAACAAGATTGCGGAATGTTCGCGGAAATGTTCGTGTCGTGTATTTGGCGCTTAAGTCCTCAAAAACGCAGGTAACTTCGCTTCGTTCGTGTATGCATCAAACAGAAGTTAGGCTGTTAACGCTAAATGTTGCACACTTTTCTGCGCACTTGATTTTGTTTTACAGATTTTTGGCGATGGAACAGAGCAGAGATCAGCGATGAGTAGTTATAAACTGAACGCGATATAGGCAAAGTCACAATAAAATATGATTTTAAGTTAGTTAACATTCGAATAGAAGAACTTGACTGTTCAAAGTTGACTTCGAAGAAACCTTGTAATGTCGATGCATTAAAAGAAGTGGATAGGATGAGAAACGTTACAAATAACTAAGTAAAGATTACATAACTAAATTAAACAATATTTTACCCTACTAAAAATTAAAAAAAATTCCATTTTTAAATTAAATTTAAGAAAAAAAGCTTTTTTAAGAACAAGCTTTTATTATTGGTAAATAAAATTAACTAAAAAGTAAAAAATAAATTGACTGTAAAGAAATATAACGCTCCATAAGTTCATTGTAACCTTTAACGATAATTAGGCTTTTTCGTCTGCGACAAAAAAATTCCATATTTTACATAATTATATATTTTTAACATTAACATTATATATTTAAAATAACATTAAAACTTTACATTAAAACATTAAAACTTTACACCTAAATTATTAAATCTTACAGTTATATCACAGTCCTAATTGTTTTAATAAAAGCGTGTAACAAGCGCATAGCGACCTCTCTCTAAAATAATATACAGCCCACTTAAATAACAAATAACACAGGTCAACAAAATAGAGTTTTGGTTTGGTGCAGCTCTACTTGTAACCAAATTTGATAGTACTCGGTATCCTGATAAAAACTGTATACTTACTTTTTTAATGCTACGTACAGTTTTCTAGCTAGGGTCAAGAAACCCCTTTGTAAGAGGTTACGGCATGTATGGCCCCATAAGTTTGTTTCTGCTTATTCTATCAACACAGTTTTGATGTCGTTGAAATGAGTGTATTTCGCCGCTTCTATCTGTATACAAGTTGTTGATATGTCTTCACAAACATCAGAGAAATTGCCAAAATAATGTGAAAAATTAAATTTTTGTTAAATTTTTCATTTTGAATCACGGTTTCTCTAATAATTTGTCAACCAGTGCATATGTAAGTTATTTTAAAACAATCTCCTATTAATTCTGTTTTCAAAGACATTTAACTTTTTTATATCAGCGTATATCTTCCTGCGATTTTCTACTTTAGTACATTTCTACTGTAAAAAAAAATTATATTTCATAAAAATTGTTTCCTTCCTCTTTATTTTTTAAATTTTCTGTAATTAGTACTTTCGGGAGCGCGGTTTCAAGTGTTAGTGCCTTTCTATAGATAAATAAAAAAAATTTCAATATCATGTCTTCATCACGAGGTGGTTGTGTCAATGACCCAAATGTGTTTTGCTACATTTGTGGGGAATACACAGCCCAAAAATTCAGGAAAAGTATAACAGATTTTATAAAAAGTGCTTATTTTTTGTACTTTAAATTGCAAGTTGTAGACAAAAACAAAATGTGCTGTAAACAGTTGAGACAGTGGGTCAATGGTAAAAGAAGCCATATGAGATTCGGAGTGCCTATGCAATGGAGAGAACAAACAAATCACTTGGATGACTGTTACTTCTGCTATGTCGATTTGCGTGGTGTTAATGTTAAAAAAATGATATATCCAAACGTTCAATCCGCTAAGAGGCCTTTACCATATTCAGAGGAAGCACCTGTTCCAACATTTATTCTACCCGTGAATCATCGAATAGTGAAATGTCTAGCGATAGTGATATCGAAGAAATAGCGTCTACTGAGCCAACAACTTTTACCCAAGTAGAATTAAACGATCTAATAAGGGATCTTGAATTATCTAAGAAATCTGCAGAAGTGTTGGCTTCTAGATTAAAAGAAAAAAACTTGTTGGCTACAGGTACGAAAGTGACTATCTACCGTACAAGAGAGCAAGAATTGATGCCATTTTTTAATTCGGAAAATGATATAGTTTTTTGTACAGATGTGCAAGGCCTCCTTCTCAAATGGGTCTTTCAGAATACCACCCAAATGAATGGCGTATCTTCATAGACAGCTCTAAACGAAGCCTTAAGTGTGTTCTTTTACACAATGGCAACCAATATGGTTCAATTCCCATTGCTTATTCAACTAAATGAAAGGAAGAATATCAAAATATTGCACTTGTTTTAGACAAAACCAAGTATAACGAACATAATTGGAGTAATTGTGTAGATCTAAAGATGGTTAACTTTTTGTTAGGACAACAAGTGGATGCACCAAATACCCATGTTTTTATTGCCTGGATAGTCGTGCTAAACACCAAACACTGCACACAAGGGGACTGGCCTGTACGTGAGATGTTGGAAATGGGAAAGCAGAATGTGATAAACCCACCTTTAGTTACAAGAAATTCAATTATTTTGCCACCCTTACACATTAACTGGGTCTAATGAAACAATTTGTGAAGCCGTTAGATAAAAATGGGCAAGGTTTTTTTACATAACGAGAAAATTTCCTAGGCTAAGCATAGAAAAAATAAAAGCGGTATTTTTGATGGCCCACAGATAAGAATGTTGATAAAAGATACTGATTTTCCTATTCAATGACCAGTTTGGAACTGCCTGCGTGGAATTCGTTTGTTGAAGTTACTAAGAACTTTCTGGGAAATCACAAGTCAAGTAACTACTCTGATATTGTTAACAACATGCTAGAGAATTACAAAAACTTAGGATGTAACATGTCCATCAAATTCCATTACCTCCACAGCCACCTCGACCAGTTTCCGAAGAATCTTGGCTCCTATAGCGAAGAGCAAGGCGAACGGTTTCACCAGACCTAAAAACTATGGAAGAAAGGTACCAAGGCCGATGGGATCAGCATATGATGGCTGACTACAGCTGGGGAATGCAACGCGATTGTCTTGCCATACCTCATTCACGAAAATCACGTAAACGAGAGTATTTATGTAAATAAAAAGTTAATAATAAAATTAATAACAAAAATCTTTTTTTTCACAGTAAAAATTTACTAAAATAGAATATATTAGGAAGATCTACACCGATATAAAAATGTTATATGTCTTTGAAAACAGAATTAATAGGAGATTGTTTTAAAATAATTTACATATGCACTGGTTGACAAATTATTCGAGAAAACCGTGATTAAAAATGGAAAAATTTAACAAAAAATTTAATTTTTCACATTATTTTTGCAATTTCTCTGACGTTTTTGAAGATATAGTAACAACTTACATACTGATAGAAGCGGCGAAATGTACTCTTTTAGAAGACGTCAAAACTGTGTTGATAGAATAAGTATGGGACCATACATGCCTTATCCTCTTAAAAAGGGGCTCCTGACCCTATCTAGGGAACTGTACGTAGCATTACAATAAGTAAGTATACAGTTTTTATCAGGGTGCCGAACACTACCAAATTTGGTTACAAGTAGAGCTGCACCAAAATCACTGTTGACCAGTGTAATATAATAACAAAAAAAACTATGCGCCTGTCGAATCACCAAGGCTTAGACAAATAACATTGATATAAAGCTCTGTTTGCAAAGATAAAGCTTATTTTATTCGTCCATGACCCTTTTAAAAATCTTTATATATAAAAGTGGGCGTGGTCCTTAACCGATTTCGTTAATTTTCTTCAAAGCGCAAAGGCAAGCTCTCCTGCCGAATTTTGTTACGATAGGTTTAACGATTTTTGATTTATGATTAATAATATTTGTAAAATTAATTTTATCACAGTCGGCGGTGCCACGCCCATTTTAAAAAATGTTTTCAAATTTTTATCAAGAGTCTCAATATCAGTTCACACGTCAAATTTCAACATTCTAGGTGTATTATTTATTTATATTTATTTATTAAAAGCGAGCGCGACAAGAGGAGTGTGTGAACGCTATCGTGAGTTGAAAAGGGAAGCGAGACGCCTTTTCAGGAAGAAACAAGCAGAAGCAGAAAGGCGTGAGTGCGAGGAGCTTGAGCTGCTAGCCACCAGGAAAAACGCCCGAAAATTCTACCAAAAAATACGGCGACAGACGGAAGGTTTTAAGACGGGCAAACTCCTGTAGGAATGAAAACGGCGACCTTGTAACTGATGTCCAGAGAGTGCTTAGATATGGAGGGAACACACTTCTCTGCTCTCCTAAATGGAGGGCAGCGCGGTGAATTGCGCAGAGATGAAGAAACCCGATCCCGCATCGATAATGACGGAATATATGTCCCCCCGCCTGATTATGACGATGTTAGAATAGCAATAACCAGATTGAAAAACAACAAGGCCGTGGGCGATGATGGATTGCCTGCGCAGCTATTCAAGTTCGGCGGCGAGGAGTTGGTAAGGCGCATGCAGCAGCTTCTTAGCAAAATATGGGCGGACGAAAGCATGCCCGACGGTTGGAAGCTAAGTGTTCTTTGCCCAGTCCACAAGAAGGGGGATACTGCAAAATGCACCAACTATCGTGGAATCAGCCTTCTTAATATCGCATATAAGGTCCTTTCAAGTGTATTGTGCGAAAGATTGAAGCTCACGTGAACCGGCTGATTGGACCTTATCAGTGCGGCTTCAGACCTGGTAAATTACCATCGACCAGATTTCACAATGCGCCAAATCTTGGAAAAAACCCGTGAAAAGAGAATCGACACACATCACCTCTTCGTCGACTTTAAAGCCGCCTTCGACAGCACGAAAAGGAGCTGCCTATATGCCGCTATGTCTGAATTTGGTTTCCCCGCAAAACTTATACGGCTGTGCAAAATGACGTTGAGCAACACCATCAGCTCAGTCAGAATTGGGAAGGACCTCTCCGAGCCGTTCGAAACTAAACGAGGTTTCAGACAGGGTGACCCACTATCGTGCATTTCTTTAATTTGATGCTGGAGAAAATTATACTAGCTGCAGAACTTAACCGCACTGGAACAATATACTATAAAAGCGTGCAATTACTGGCATATGCTGATGACATTGATATCATCGGCCTAAACACCCGCGCTGTTAGTTCTGCTTACTCCAAGCTGGAAAAAGAAGCGGTAAAGATGGGTTGATGGTGAATGAGGACAAAACGAAGTACCTGCTGTCATCGAGCAAAGAGTCAGCGCATATGCGCCTTGGCAACCACGCTACTGTGGCAGCCATAATTTCGAAATAGTAAAAGACTTCGTTATTTGGGAACCAGCATCAACACTAGCAACAACATCAGCACTGAAATCCAGCGAAGAATCAATCTTGCCAATAAATGCTACTTTGGACTAGGTAGGCAATTGAAAAGTAAAGTCCTCTCTCGGCGAACGAAAATCATACTCTACAAGTCACTTATCGTACCCGTCCTGCTATATGGGGCAGAAGCATGGACCATGACAACAGCAGATGAAGCGGCTTTGGGAGTGTTCGAGAGAAAAGTTCTTCGAAAGATTTATGGACCTCTACGCGTTGGCGATGGCGAGTACCGAAGAAGATTTAATGATGAGCTGTACGAGCTATACGCAGACATCAACATAGTCCAGCGAATTAAAACGCAGCGGCTGCGCTGGCTAGGCCATGTTATGCGAATGAAAGATGATGCTCCGGCCAAGAAAGTGTTTCTATCGGAACCCGCCTATGGAAGCAGAGGTAGAGGGCGGCCCCCACTCCGTTGGAAGGACCAGGTGGAAAACGATTTAAACTCCCTTGGTGTGACCAATTGGCGCCGGTTGGCGGAGCGAAGGAGCGACTGGCGCGCCTTGTTGGACGGCCATAACCGTTTAGACGGTTAATCGCCAATTAAGTAAGTAAGTAAGGTGTATTATTATTAATAATCAGGTTTCTTGTGTTTTCCAAAATGTTATATATATAAAAAGTGGGCGTGGTTATCATCCGATCATTTTCAATACCAATCTATTCTGGGTCCAGATAAGCTCGTGTACAAATTCGGTGAAGATTTCTCAATATTTAGTCAAGTTACCGTGTTAACGGACAGACGGACGGACGTACGGACATGGCTCAATCAAATTTTTTTTCGATACTGATGATTTTGATATATTTTTTGATCTATATCTATCTCGATTCCTTTATACCTGTACAACCAACCGTTATCCAATGAAAGTTAGTATACTCTGTGTGCAAAGCACGCTGAGTATAAAGAAGGTCGCAGTGCAACGAGTTCTAATAATAATAATTAATAATAATAATACTAAATAATAATAATAATAGTGATTTGGGTATAAAGGGTACAGCTATGGTTGACTTTTTCTGAAAATTTTAAAAATCCTTAAAACGGTTTGTATTCAAAAGTTTAAATCACGTTGAGGTATTTGTAAACAAAAAAATAAAAAGCTGAGATATTTACTGTGAATTTTTTAGATGTTCTGAACAATATTTTCACTATACCAAAAGGAAAAAAAAATGTTTTTGGTCCACCCTAATGCATATAGTAAAAAGCTTGAAAATAGTTGAAGTTGGCGTAAAATACCCTCCATTTGATATCTATATTTGCTCACCTTATTTCATTTTCTTAATTTCAAGCAGGTGGCAATCTATGTGAAAAGTCTTGGAATATAAATACGACCAAGAGGCACCACTTGGTGGCAAACCCTCTTCAATTATTTCTAAATACAACGTATGTAACTCTTTGTTTTGATACCCACATCAGCATATCGAGCTTTATTAAAAAAAACAGTTGGCAACCTTATAGAACTGTCCTCATTTGCAACATCTATCTGGTAGTCTTAGAATAGCCAACAACCTATGTTGTAAATTTCAAGCATGCTAAATGACAGCCCTGTATGGCAGCCCTCTAAGATATAATTTTTTTAATACAGTGCCAAATATCTTTCTTTTGAAACCTTTATTCGCATATCTACAGCAGAGAATAGCAGTTCTAATTTTCATCAAATGTCGTCAATCAAACTATTCTCAGATTTTTTTCTATATAAAAAAGTAAGCTTTGTATTAAAGAAAATATAAAACACCCTTCGGCAAAATTTTAAAGATCTATAACTTCTATTTTGTAAAACTGATTGGGTTACGAAACTGTATACTTAAAATAATTTTGGGAACTTTGAATAAAAAGTTTGAAATTTTCGTAACATTTTCTGGAGTTTTCGAATTTTTTCGAAAACATTTTTGATATAAGCTTGCACAGTTCCAGTTACTAACTTCATGAATGTTTTTTCTTAAATTATCGAAAAAAAAATTTTGTTCATGAAATTTGACAGCCACTGCTATTTTTCCGTTCGCTGCTGTAGTTACACTACCAAAAAAAGTTCAAATAAATGGCAACGTTATAGGAACTCAGTGGCAATACCAAATTAGAAAGTTTTAGAATTGATCCCTATAATTGCTCAATTATTTTTTAGCGTGTCAATGGTCAACTATCCCAGTCTTGGTACATTGCGCATAAATTCATAATTAAGCACACTGACATTATTATACCTTATTTATGATAACGAGATCCGTTAAAAATGATGATCGGCATGTTGCCATTGTAGCATCTTGACCAGCATAAACAATTTGTCTTGTTTTGACCATTCAGGGAGTGTCCCTTATTGGCTTCAACGCAGACAGGCTACATACATATACACATATACTCGTTTTAACACAACTTAAATGGCAAAATCTACATCTGCCAACAACAAAAACAAGAACAACAAACATTACAACGTCAACAAAAGACTCGCCAAAAATAAAAAAATCGATCGTGGTAATCAACAAAGTTCTCACATTCATATTCATAGCAAACAGTTAGTTTAGTCGTGCAACTGTTCCATAATGCTGCACGTCGTCCCCGTCGCTGCGTCGATACTTTTGTCCAGCTAAATGACAACACTAAGGCACCTCGAAAAGTGTGGGAAAATGAGAACGTGCCTTAAGCAATGCCAAAGTTGTTGTCACTTGTAATAATAAGCGTTTTTTAAGTTATTGTTGATTAAATTTTTTTTATTGTTGCTGCTGTTGTTGTTTAAAGCTGATTGTTATCTTTTCGTTTTGTTGCTTGCTTTCTGTTTTTATTTTTATTTTTTTCTAAACTGTAGCTCGTAAATATCTCGAAATATTTTAATTTATGCAAAACGGCACTTCAACTCGTAGTGAAATGGGAAAGAAAGTAGTGGAGACCTTTGAAAGATCGCATAACATATAACCAATTTAATTCTAAATATATGCTTAACTCAAAGGTGTGGGAAGAAATAAGGCGCTCAAATGGCTCATTTGGAAAATTAAGTTCAAAATGCTCGGCACGTAGCAGTACGAGATTTTTATTTTATCGGTAAGTCTTCCAATTTTCAATAACTTATTTGAATGGGCCATAATAGAGGTGATATAAGGCCAACGTTCATAAAGTCAATTGACTTTGTACCCACGTAAAATGGCCACAAAATTAGTTGAAGTTATGACCGTCTGAAATGGTTCCAGCGTAAAATTTCTAATGACGATATTCACATTTGGACCATCCCGCATTTCCGAAATGGTCATAAAGTCAGCGCTGTTTTTTTAAGTGGCAATAAAGTAAATATTTTTTTTTCGCATCTCTAAGTATTAAAATGGAAGAACTGTTGAAGTACAGTTTTCCTTTATATTTCTTTATATCTTTGTTCAGTCGTTAGTTAGGTTAGGTGGAACTGGCCGGTCCATGAGGACCTCACATAGACTGAATGAGTCCGTAGTGTTACCAGAAGTTTATTTTAATGACCAAACTGAAAACCCCTATCCCAGCACCTATGTTATAAAATAACTCCGTCCTCTTGGCAAATACTAGAAGCTTTCTAGATTTAAGCCACTTGCTGCTTTTAGATCTGACAGCTGTATCACTCCTAATAGCTGGAGTCTTAGCCTGGCAAGCGCCGGGCACGAGCACAAAACGTGCTCGATCGTTATTCAGTCGAATGGGAAGAAATTTTTATTTATTTAATATTTTAGGATACGGCACTCTCTAAGAAAAGCACTTTTTAACTAAAAGTTTAAGTATCGACTAGAAAAGGATAATGTAGAGTGAGCAGAAAAAATATATATATGTTGAGTAAAGGGAAAATATTATTAGAGACATCCAAAAAGACACCCTGCAAATTGTTCAGCTTTTTATTTTAATGTTTGGAAGGGCCCCATAGCGACTTTCGTTTAGTAGATATTTGAGTTAAATATCAACCTCAAACTGTAGGAGATTCCCCACACGCTTTGTATAGGAAAACTAAATTCACGATGAGACACAAAAAGCTCAAAATTTTTACAGGCTATTTTTTGGAACAACGTTTTCATTTTACTATAACGAAAAACAAATAAATTTTTTCGCCCACCCTAGTATATTAGTAAAAGTTAGGCGGCGACCCTAAGTAAACAGCCATCATAAGAATATCTCATTTGAAAAACGGTGCATATCTAATATCTTTCTTATGATACCCATATTGGTATATCTCGATTAATTTTTATTATTATTTTTTTAAATAGGTGGCAACCTTCTACCTAGGAAAGCCTATGTCAATTTAGCCTGAGGCATTAGGGAAATGAAACTTTTTTAAGACAAATGAAACTTTTTCCAATCAGTCGAAACTTTCTTCACTTGAAATTAAACTTTTTTGGCTTATCAGATCTAAAGGTTGGGTTTATTGGAAAAAGTTTTATTTCATTTGAAAAAAATTTCATTTGACATGAAAAAAAAGTTCATTTAACTTAAAAAAGGTTTCATTTGACTTGCAAAATTTCGTTTGACCTGAAAACGCTATATCCAACTCGGAGCCTAGAAAAAGAGGTGGAAAGTATTTTACCCACGGGTTAGGGGGACTTTAAAATCTTCTTATTGTGTTGTACTAATGCTGAGGTTGGCACCTGCCATGGAAAACCTCAACCAATGAAAAAACAACAAGAAACCTCAAATCAAATTCTTTTTTTGATAAAGATAATGCCAAACGCTTCAAATACTATGATTTGAGGGCATTTAACTGGAATGTACGCACCCTTTTAAGGGAAGGAACCTCTACCTAGTTGGTTGATAAAGAATACGTGATCAACGTGCAAAATCATGAAAATCATTGCGACTTTTACCACGATGGCGATACTGACGAAAGTACAAGGTTTTGCAGTGGGAAGATATCTCGTTATACTATCGTCTATGGCTGTGAAGGTGAGTCTCACCGCAATCCGCTGTGCGAGGAAAGAGTCATTAGTTTTACCGTCGCGCAAAACACTTTCTACGATGTAACATTAGCCAATGGGTTGAGATTGGCCAACGAAGTAATGTGTTTTATAGAGTTCTAGTATAACTAGATCTCGCAAGCTACTTAGATGGTACCTGATTCAAGAACGCCTATGTATAGGCGGACGCTGATAACAGGCACATCACTTTTCAGTCGACTTGACCCTTATCGTTACGCTAGGGGACTGAGAAGCGTGTTGCTGAAAGCCCTTAGTGGTAATAGCTTCAGCCGCTGGCTAAAAGTAATAATAGCCGTGTTTTTTAACACGCGTATATCCGTTTACGCTTAAACTTTATATTGACTGCGAAGCGACAAACTATAAATACACCTCTGAAATTGCTGCGCATAAATTTTGTCCTACTAAATTTCAATACGCATTATACTCAGATGTAACTGAAATATGTGTCTTTGTTTCACCCTCTACACTAATTCTATGTATTCTATGTGTGTCCACAATTCATCGCAACTGATTCAGCTATATGTTGTTATACCCTATGGCCATCAGAGCGTTGCGTCTCCGCTTTTCGGTACACCCTGTTGCTGTAGCTAGTTGTTTAACCACAGCCGCTAGATGGGTCTCCTAAGCATTATCTAAGCGAGGATAGGCGTTTTTTGACACGCGCAAACGAAACGTATACGCGCGTGTTAAAAAACACGGCTAATGAAAAGTCAGGCGAATGACGGAAGGCTTGAAGACCGATGCAGATTCCTGGCAGGCGACAAACAGGGAGGGAGATGACGTAACTGATATTCCTGAAAAAGGATTCATACATTCCGCTGGCTATGACGAAGTGGCACTTTCAATTCACCAGCTTATAGCTTCTTTCTTGTTCTCTCCTCTTCTATTGGAAGGATCACTTTAGAGTTTTGCGTAAAAGGCTGGCACCAATCTTAAATGAAGTTATTGGAATTTATTAACGACTTCAGGCCTGTCTACCAATCAGTAAAAAGTTAAAACCAATTTTTTTCAATTCAATATATTCTCTGTCACTGGCTTTATTGTCGTACATTTGCAACAAACAAATATGTAGGTATGTGTGTATAAAATAATTTAACTTGCAAAAACTGTTTTAACATTTCAATGCAAAAATATTTAATTAAATTCATATCACAAAATATTTATATTGCAAAAAATTATTGTTAGTTATTTTGTTTTTAACTGTGTGGTTTACAATAAAAAAAAACATTTAATTGTTGTAAATCGATATAACTGTATAAATTAAACTAAATAACAATGAGATCCCTGATGAGAGTAATGCAATTTGCTGCCTAAAAAGCTTTCACTGCATGAAAGCTCTAAGAAGCGTGCTTTGAGTGAAAGCGCCCTCATGGCAATTCCAACGCGGCGCAGCTAAAAAGCAGCAGCTTCTAGGGGAGCTTGACGCCAACTCTCACACAACCATGCTGTCAGTAGGTCATCATCGATTTTTTCTTCCGCATTCGTCCAAAAGAAGGTGTCATCATCGGTGTGAACAAATTGTATGGGAAGCTCGAAATGCGCGGCGTTGAATGGCTGCGTCAGCATCGTTATACTCTCTGGCGCACCCGCTGGTGTTATTGTCGCTGCTCTTGCACTTGTGCTAGTTGCGTATGTTACTGCCGCATCGCAGATATGGTGATGAGATTGCTCGTGCTGACAATTACGCCCATAAACACAATGCGCACACGTGCTGGGTGGCGTTTTTTCAATGCTGGCGCTGCTTATAATTGTTGTTGCGAATTTGGCACTCGCCTGACAGGGCTGCTCTGCTTCAGGTGTTGTCGTGGTGCTAGTGGCAGACGCTTCCCATGCGCCATGATTACATTCATCTTTCAAGCTCATTTTACGCATTAGGCTGGTGTAATCTTCAATGAGTGTGGTGGGCCAGTCCACAGGGTCGCTGCTGATGCTGTTGCTAGTTTGTTGGCTTTTTGATGGGGTACTGTTGTTGAGATGCACATTATTTGGATGTAGAGTGACGGTGGCAGGCGCGCTACTTGCGGCTTTTGTCTTATTGCATTTGCGCGCCATCAAACGCAGTAGTGGACGCCACATTTTGTAAAGCTTTTGCTTTGAGCGCTCCGTTGGGGTGTTGGGTGCTAAATTTGTGTTCAGATTTAATTCTGCCAGCTGATGTGCGAGATTCTTTGTGTCGGTATACATTTTTTTGCCTATTATTTTCGCGCACTAATAAATTTCAAATCGTATTCTTGCGTTATCTTCAAATGGTCTACACGTCTCTTCAAAATTTTTTTTTGTATATTCGCTTTGCCTCTGCACGCTATGAAAGTTGTTGATGAACTGATGCTGTTGCGCCTGCATCCATCCGTTTTTATACTACAAACCAGTCAGCAGGGCAAACAAGCGGCCAACCATCCATTCATCGATCGATCGTGTGAACCAACGCAGCTGAAGGAAAGCAGAAATACGAGACGCGCATTGCCGTCGTCACCGTCACTCTACCAACATTTACCCTCCGTCTGATCTTCAAGTAAGCGTGTAGTACTCAGCTGAGCGCCGCTCAACTGCACTTCCCAGTTCTGGCTGATTTGCTTGCAGAGAAATTCCAACAGGAATCATAAAATGTATATTTCCCATGTTACCTCTTGTCGTGCTCTTCGCTCTTTTCCGCATGCCATCCAAGTCATCTAACTGACCCAAAAGGGCAACACAAGTCAACGCACCACCATCGCCACCAACAACAAACAACACACCAACAAACTCAATATGCAGCTCAGGTAGCATGCACCATCATAAATAGCAACAACAATTACAACTACGCTGTATTAGTGGCATTAATGTTCGCAAGTTAGCTCCTCAAAAATTTACCAAAATATCTGAGTTGTCTGCAGGCTACATGAGAGGTGAAGTGCACATGTGTATGTGTGTGTGTGCTGTGAGCGCCGCGTAAAAGGCAGGGAAAAAGTGTGGGAAACAATTTTTTGAGCAAATGTTTTTCGTAATTGCTTCTTTGTTGTGTTAAATAAATTTCTCTTCATTTGGCAGGATGTAGTGAAGAGTAGTGAATTGAAGAGCCGGCAACGGTGACTTTGAGATGACTTACACAGATCAGGCAGATCTTAATTCGAAGAAGTGGATAGAGCCAAATGTTCAAGAGCGGTTAAGCTCTAAAAAACTGTAGTACCTATTTCTTCTTTCAGCTGCAGCAAAGGATGTCGACATGTAACTCGCACGATTTCCTGCTTTATCTTAACTGGAAAATTTTTTTTCTAGATTGCAGTCAATCATGCACCTCTCGTTGGACAAGGCCAGATATCAAGTATCCAGAAAGTTGCATAAGATAACATAGAGCTGGATAGCATTGCAATTTGTGTTTTTGACTTCTTATGCCCGGATTTTCAGTGCGAGTTTAAACTTCAGCGATAACTGAGATCAATGAATCCTTGAGTTGTCTGCCACCCACTTCTAGATGTCGCAGTAAACTGCTACATAAGCGGCAGTTCTAACCCCTGTAGCTAGCAGCTGTTATGAATATCCTTTGCATAGCCGCCTTTTAAACAGTTTAGTTTAACATCTAGTGCAACCAACTGTGATTGTGATTGATGGGCGTGATTTCGAAAAAGTTGCAGATGCCAGTCAGTTTCGGCGATTTCTTCGTAGCTGTCGCCGCATCTTACTATGAATTTCCAGTCACTGTGACAAATTATTGTTGACAATTTCATGGGTTAGGGGGTTAGAATATACCCGCGGTAGGTATGCCTGTCGTAAGAGGCGACTAAAATACCAGATTCAATGGGTTGTATAGCGCAACCTTTTCAAGTAGCCAACGCAATATATAGCTTCTCCAAACCCAATTGTCAACCTCACCTTCGAGCGGCGAATCCCGTTTGACTAACAGACGAGTCTCTGTCGACCCCAAGCTCCTCATGGAACTTGGGGGTGGCGAGGGAGGGATGGCATGAAGGTTGAATGTGGCCATATAAATCGTTCCCGAGATGGTCGGGCTAGCACCTTAATGGAGCTGTGTTACCGGAGCGTACCGGATCTGTATCCCGCAAAGGACCATCACTCACTAGCTAGCTCACTGTACGTTTCGTGTTACAAAGTCAATTCTTAGAACCTCATTTAATTGGTTTAGACTTTTCTTCCGAAAATCTCGTCTGTGAATAATCACCACATACTCAAATAACCTGATGCATCATCTAGCATTACAGCATCGCAATTTATTTGGTATGTTCACAATAATCAATCCGGAATTAGCTTTTCGCCTATAAATCTGAAGTTTTTGTGATGGCTCGTAGGATAAAAGAATGATTCATCTGACTGCGGCAGAATAATTTCAAATTTCTTGAAAGAGGACAGGGCACAATTTAGGTTGTTTGCTGAAATGTATAACCCCAACTTACAAAAACTCAAAAAATTAACAAACAATCGATACGGCGCTAGATTTCTTGCCATGCCAAAGCACCAAACGTAATTAAGGTTTGTATCTTTGCTAATCAAGTCGAGAGACACTAGGACACATCAACGCAGGAAGTTTGTAGTGTGGAATGATAGTCAATCAACAAACATAGGATCCGGCGGTAAAGTTTCTATACTTTTAACGTCCAAAATCAATATTGAAAGCTCATAATTCATATGAGGGCATCTGCAAATAATCTTATGATATTTACTACTAATTCTTCCCTACTAAGCTCACCTCAAAGTTACGTTACATATGTTAGACAAATATTTCAAAACTCTCAGACCGACTGTAGCGCACACCTGCATACCTTACAGGGTGAGTCACTTCAATTTCAAATAAACTACTACAGCTACCTACTTAATTTATAGCATTTCTGTGCATCGCAATTCAAACACATTACCCTGTTTCTAGCGAGGGTTTAGTAAGAAGCAAAAGTGGCAACAGGTGGGTGCTTTAACATGAGAGCAATACCTACATACGTACATACACTTATACTTGTAAGCAAAAATTTAAGCGCTCCAGCAGAGCCACTAACTTAAGCTTCCCAGTCAACATACTAAGGCATGACGCAACACGAAATCGAGTATTCAAAACGTTTTCCTATTAGCGGAAGGCGCAGTTACGAATCAAATGAAAACCTGTAAGGAATGAAAATATCCAAAAGATTCAAGGGGTTGTGTAACGCAGCCCTTTCAAGGGGTTGCCAACGCAATTTAGAGATTCTCCAACCCAATTGTCAACCCAACCTACCAGTGGCAAATACTGTACCTACCTTTAGCAGCCATGGCTCTGCCGACCCCAAGTTCCTCATATAACTAGGGGTTTGAAGCGGGAAGGCTTTGTAGGTTCAATGTGGTCATATTAAATTGCTCCCGAAATGGACGGGCTAGTACCTTCAAGGTGCTTGTTACCGGAATGTACCGGACCTATATCCGGCAAAAGACCATCAACATCGATAACACTCTCCAAAACCTTCAAGGAATGTCTATATCGCTACAAAAACAACCACAACAACAAACTTTTGATCATTCTAAGCTCTTGCTTTCTTTCGGTTATTATACTCAGCTGAGTAGAGTTCACAGAGTATATTAATTTTGTTCGCTAAAAGGTACCCCGTAACGGCATAAACTAATCGAGATAAATATAGAATTTTATATATCGAAATGATCTGGGCGAAAAACAAATTCATTTAGCCATGTCTGTCCGCCTGTCCGCCAACACGATAACTTGAGTAAATTTTGTGGTATCTTAATAAAATTTGGTACGTCAGTTCCTGAGCACGCCCACTTTTTCGATATCGAAAATTTCGAAAAACCGAAAAAGTCGATTCATTACCAAAGACGGATAAAGCGATGAAACTTGGTAGGTGGGTTAACCTTATGACGAAGATAAAAATTAGTAAAATTTTGGAGAATGAGCGTGGCACCGCCCAGTTTTAAGAGAAGGTAATTTAAAAGTTTTGCAAGCTGTAATTTGGCAGCTGAGTATGTAATGTTCGGTTACACCCAAACTTAGCCTTCCTTACTTGTTTTCAATAAATTCGTTTTAATGGAGTACACCACCTAGGTCTGTAAAGGTCCAGACAAGCGAAGTTATCATCCTATCAGTAAAGAAATTTCTTCTCTCTCTACTCTTAAACAGAGTACTTGAAGCTATCCACATTTCTCAACATATGCCAAAGGAACATATCTGACAAGCTGTTCGTTAGCTGCTTTCAATACACCGGTATTCATTATTTTTTACACATTCAAAGACGATGCATGTTATTTTACGTCACACACGCGATTGTATCTTCTTGCTAAAGCAAGAGGACTTTGATCCAACGAAGTTTCAAATTAATGTTTTAGAAAATGAATCTACGCAGGGCACAGTTTAGGTAATCACTTTCAGTTGAACCACTGACCTTAGCTTTCACACGGGATGGTAGCTCAATTTCTGCTATTGTACACGTCCCCATAGCCAAGATCGTGCGTCGTTAAAGTTGCAGCCTGACAAATTAGACCTAGGTAAGACTGGCAAAGATAAAATACTGGGTAAGTTTCACAAGCTATAGGCTCCCTGTTTTGTGGTAATACGTTCAGACGTTCGCTCAATTAAGCCGGTTATTGATGGTTGATGCGGCGTCAGAGTTAGCCACAATTTAACGCAAACGCCGGTCTACTACTAAGGCATACCGAACAATAACCTAGGGTACCATATCGCTGAGTCTATTGCTCTGCATCAGTCAGTAGTATTGGCTGCTTCTGCCTTCGTCCTTTGCTTTCGTAGTAAGGAAGCAAAAGGGAACATCGAGCAGTTTTTTTTATAATCTGTACTCAAGGGGAAATTTCCGTGAGCATATTTATTTCGCGTTGTATATATGTTTTGAAAACGTCTTAAGCGTACGAAGGCACTGAACAATATTTCAATTGTTTGCTGGGTTAACGAACTCTCTCAACTTAGCTCGCTCACTTGGCCTCGGCAACACTTTTTTGCTAATTACTTCTTGCTAAATTTTTTTTTGCTTTGGGATACAAGACGACGATGTTAACACGAGATGACGCCAAGAACGGAAAACCCAAGCAATAGCGAATGATTAAAAAATTGTTTTAGCACATATTCTTAAGTAGGTAAGTATATGGGCACTTGAGAAAGAAAAAACGTTTGGCGTTTTTAATTTTTTTAGTTTTTCAAATAGCAACGCGTATGTTAAACACCAAAAAGGAAAAGGAAGTGAGATTTTTTTAGAGAAATTCCTTGGGAACCAAAAAATTTCGTTATGTCCACCAAACGGATGTGTTTACTAATATTTATTTTTTATTTCAAAATATTTTCTTTAATTTTTATATACGAGTATCTACATATATATACATTTTTTGGAACTATCCTGCGTCATGAAACGGTTTTGTGTTTGATGGCCGGCGTACTGATTTTGAATGCGCTTTGCATTCTAACCGGACCTTGCGGATAACGCAGTTACCGGCTTGAAAAATGAAATTGTTGACTCTTTAAGAACGCAGCTGCGCATATTGATTTCGTTCATTACTTATGGTTTGTGCAGAATAAACAACAACTGAGATTATTACTAGGTTAGCCATAAGAAATCCGGATAACCGTTTACCTGCCTGCCTTTCAGATTTGGTAGCCAAATGGCAGTCAGTTACTGCTATTGCTTAGGGTGCTAACTCACACAGGCACGCCACGCAACAAATAAACGAACGCACTCTTGCACTCAAATTCTGTTTTTTCAGGAGTCGTAACAGTTTAAGTTTTGTTATCGATATAGGGGTTTTAAATACTTATTTTTTGAGCTTTTTATTTCGTTCAGAAAATAATAGTTATTTTGGGTAGAGCTCACGGTAATCCCTAACGGCATAAACTAATCTAGATAGATATAGACTTCTATATATCAAAATGATCTGGGCGAAAAAAGAAATTCATTTAGCCATGTCCGTTCGTCCGTCCGTGCAGACACACGATAACTTGAGTAAATTTTGAGGTATCTTAATGAAATCTGGTATGTAAGTTCCTGAGCACTCATCTCAGATCGCTATTTAAAATGAACGAAATCGGAATATAACCACGCCCACTTTTTCGATATCGAAAAACCGAAAAAGTGCGATAATTCATTACCAAAGATGGATAAAGCGATGAAACTTGGTAGATGGGTTGACCTTATGACGCAGAAGAGAAAATTAGTAAAATTTTGGACAATGGGCGTGGCACCGCCCACTTTTAAAAGAAGGTAATTTAAAAGTTTTGCAAGCTGTAATTTGGCAGTCGTGGAAGATATCATAATGAAAATTAGCAAAATCGGATGACGAACACGCCCACTTTTAAAAAAAATTTTTTTTAAATTCAAATTTTAACAAAAAATTTAATATCTTTACAATATATAAGTAAATTATGTCAACATTCAATTCCAGTAATGATATGGTGCACCAAAATACAAAATAAAAGAAAATTCCAAAATGGGCGTGGCTCCGCCCTTTTTCATTTAATTTGTCTAGAATACTTTAAATGCCATAAGTCGAACAAAAATTGACCAATCCTTGTGAAATTTGGTAAGGGCATAGCTTTTATGCCGCTAGCTGTTTTCTGTGAAAATGGGCGAAATCAGTTGAAGCCACGCCCAGTTTTTATACACAGTAGGCCGTCTGTCCTTCTTCTTGGCCGTTAACACGGTAACTTGAGCAAAAATCGATATATATTTACTAAGCTTAGTTCACGTACTTATCTGAACTCATTTTACCTTGGTATTCAAAATGTGCGAAATCCGACTATGACCACGCCCACTTTTTCGATATCGAAAATTTCGAAAAATTAAAAAAATGCCATAATTCTATACCAAATACGAAAAAAGGGATGAAACATGGTGATCGGATTGTTTTTTTAACGCAAAATATAACTTTAGAAAAAACTTTGTAAAATGGGTGTGAAGAAAATAAAAAAGTTCTGCAGGGCGAAATCAAAAGCCCTTGGAATCATGGTATTACATATATAAATAAAATACCGGTACCCGACGGATGATGTTCTGGGTCACCCTGATACACATTTTGGTCGATATCTCGAAAAGGGCTATACATATACAATTGAGGGAGTGCCCTTTTAAAACCCTCATTAATACCTTTAACTTGATACCCGTATAGCCTTCCTTACTTGTTTTTTGTTTGTTTTTTATTTCGGTTGTAAAATAAGTGGTATTTTTTGAGCATTTTTTTGTTGCTCGGAAAATAACAGTTATTTTATGAGTTCTTTTATATCGGTCCAAAAGAAAGTTATATTTTGGGTTTTTTGTTTTGCCTAAAAAATAATATTTATCATTTGAGTTTTTTACTTCGCTCGAAAAATTATACTTTTTTTGGAGTATTTTTTTTGCTCTGAAAATAACAGTTATTTTTAAAGTTTTTTATTTCGCTCGGATAATAGATATTTTTAATCAAAAAAAAATATTTTTTGATTTTTTATTACTCCTAGAGGAACGATTTTTTAAGTTTTTTTCGCTCGGAAAAAATTACGTTGTTTTAAAACTTATAATTTTCACGATCCCTGATTTGTATTGTTGCTTCTTCAAGAGCTCTGTGCATGCGCATACAACGGAAAAAAAGAAAGCATAAGAAGCAACGGACATAGTGGAAACTCTGCGCACAAGAAATAGCAGGGCAGGTTGGTTTGCTCGAGCCGTGGGAAGAAGGATTTTCGGCAGGTTCCCACGCAAGGATTTACGCGCACAGCTGACAGCTGAGTTGGCAGCAGCCAGCTGCACACACAAGAAACAATGCCTTGCACGTATTGTGTACATGGATCGGTTCAGAGTGTGAGCGTCCGCATTTGCGCCTGCGCCTGCTTGGCATAATAAAGATTATAAAATTGATTTTGTTGTCAAATCAGGTTTTCGATTACTTATTGCATGACTCTACACACATATGTACATTTGAGGGAAACGGGCACTTAATTACCGTTGCGTTGGTACTACGAGTTTGGGGATATGTACATCTAGTACGCGGTCTTGTCTTCTCCCCCATATGGATTGCAGTTACAAGAAAATATTGCGCCCTTCTGAGCAATATAACAACAGCAGATGAGTAAACACTGAAGGGGAACGAACGAAGCACTGATAACAACATATTACACCAGCAAAAGCAACAACAACAACTACAACTTCAAGAGTAAAATAATTTCGTTTTCAGTTTTATTTCAGATTTGTTTGTTGTCTTTCCCACGCTCTGATTTCTTTCGTACACTTGGCACCTGATGTTGCTGGTGCTGGTGGCGGTGGTAGACTTGACCTTTCTGGATGCTGATACGCTAGAAGCAAACCTGCATATATACAGTTGTACACGTGTTAGTAGAGCTCTTAATGCTTTTCGTTCACATTGTTGCTGTCACTCACAGTTCGACTACTGTATAACGCATACCTACGATATCACGGTAAGGACACAGTGGCAGGTGTTTCAATGACATTCAATTCTGTGATCAGTTATAGAAATGTGGGCCCTAAAAGGAATACAATTAACTGCGTATTTGTGATTTGTGGGAAAAAAATTGTGTGCTTCATCATAGAGGGAGAGTGATTAAGAAAGTAAACAAATAAAAGAAAACAAACAAGAAACGGTGCGTACCGTGTTATTTTATGCACTCATTACACCTGCTTTGAAACTGCAGGGATTTTCATAATCACTATTTTATCCCAGACCCAGTAGAATTGGTCTTATTTTTCTTCTTCTTGTAGCTATAAGGAGATTCCCCGAAGGTTTTGGGGAGTTTTATTCATATTGATGAGCCTTTGCCGGATGTACCTCCAATAAAATAGCACCCGGTTATTGCGGGAACGAATTTATATGACCAGGTTGAACGTTCTAGTTCACCCAATCTCCTATTTCCCTGACGAACTTGGGGTCCCCTGCTAAGTAGCAGAATTCGCCACGGGTAGATTAGATTGGTTAAGTTAAGTTCAACTAGCCGGTAGCCAGGAGGACCTCACATAGACTGAATGAGTCCGTAGTGTTACCAGAAGTAGGTTAGATTGACAATTGGGAAAATTTTAAAAAAGTAGAAGCTGTTTTGCCCTAACTTTTAAGGTAACTTTTAAGCAGTCTCCCTCTACCTCCACCTATTTTTCTCCCTCCCCAAATCCATCTCTGCTCCTGCCTACTTTTAACTCTCTTCCCTTCCTTAACGTCTCTGTCGTTTCCTTCGCACCCTAATTGCTTTTGTACCACTACCTCCTCCTCAACCTTCTTCTTTCTTTTCTCTTCACCTTCATCAAGAAGACCGTGATGGCAGACCTGTGTTCGGGGGAAATAATTTCAAAATTATTATACAGCGGCGGCCAACGGCCTCAAAATAAAATGGAATAAATGCCACTTTGTACAGGGCGAGGATTCATTTCCTGTGTAATAAAATCGAAAATGGAAAAATATGGCCTGGCAAGGAGTAAACAAGTGCGGTCAGCAAATTTCCAGTTCCACGAAATGTTAAAGCTGCGCAGTCTGTCTTAGGAGGCAGGTTTTTTCGCAAGTTTGCGTAGGATTACGGGATCATTTTGGGACTATTTTCAGGCTCTTTTCAAATGTTTTAGCACTATTATGGATTATTTTCGCGTTTTTTTTCGGGATATTATTGTAGTCATTAAAAGACTGTTTTGAGATCAATGTGGCTCTATTCCAGGACCATTTCGGAATTATATTCCAAATAAAGTCGTGGTAGTTTCTGGATTGTTTGGGTATTATTTCTCAATGCTTCTAATACTTGTTATTCTTATGATCCAGGAAAGCATTCAGGGCCCGCCATCACTGGTTCAGTAATCTTTCTTTTGGCGCAACTGTCACTATTTTTTAGCAGTTGTTGGTGTTTCCCTTACTGCAGGCTGGGAAACGTAGCAAGCTACATGAGTCATATTCACTGATATATCTCCTTACACAAACGAATTACTCCTTTACTCTTATACGAAATCGCGACTTCGGTGTGGCTTCGACAAAATATGACTGCTTGATAAGCGATACAAAATATATACGAGAGTTTCAATTTCGTTACGCACTGTAAAGCAAATAGTAGATAGCCAACAGGGTTTATATCAATACATAATCCTTTCAAAGACTTTACTCGACTCTGCGCCACGTATGCTTGTCCCTCCTCGAACTCCAAAATATTTTGATGTTAATTCTATGTATGTATTTTGTGTTCCAAATATGCACCAAATCGGACAACAAACACGATTTTTTTTTGAATATCTCGATCCTTGCGCCACCTAGCGGCGATTTTTTTCATAGGTATCTTTCTATTTTGTATGTATTATGTGTTCCAAATATGAGCCAAATCGGACTACAAATACGATTTTTTTAAATATATCGGTCCTTGCGCCACCTATCGGAGTTTTTTTCTTATTATTGCATTGTCACAGGGTTCTGAACTATATTCCAAGTTACAAGCTTGTAGCTTAATGGGAAGTTAGGTACTTAAATTTCAATTACAAAATTCGTGCCGGCCAGCCTGTCAAGTCAAGCTAAATAAAACCGCTTAATAAAAACGTAATACGGGCCCTGTTACAAATAGAGAGAATAAGAAGAGTGCTTCGAGATTCTAAATACTGGAGTTCTTGCTTCTGACTTAATATTCTACTTCTTGCTAACTTGACCTAAACCGTCATCATATGGGTCAAACACTCTATTCTGACTACATGACGGCGACTGCAAGGATTCCAGGTTTAAAAACTCAACTCAAAAATGTATGTATGTGTGTATAGGTTAGGTGGTAGATGCCCTGATAGGGAAAGCTCACTTGGACAACACGAAGGTCCGTTGTGATACCGAATGATACCGATCTCAAGCTTCGATAAATCCTCGGGAGATCCACGTGAGTCGCGACCGAGGTACTTTCGCCTAGTTCTGGCAAAAGCTGAGCAATCAAGCATAAAGTGATTTGGTGATTCCACCTCATCATCCTCCATGGTGATCAATTTCGATTTTAATAACAAGGCTACAAACATACATATAAAATCAATAAAAAACGAGCGAACAATCATAAAAACAGAGTTATAGTCAACATTTGTCTGTCTTTTGCAATTTGCATGCATTTTAAAAATCAATTAAATATTCATTTAAATGACTTGCGCACACACACACAGAGAACCAATTCAACATCAAAAATTATATTTATGAGCATTCAAACTTAAATTCCCTGTGCGTAAACTAAAAATACACGATTGGACTAAACTCGAGCTAAATTTTATTTGCAGAAGCAGCACAAAAAGGTTGGTACACAGTTTGTGCTTCACAACAACAATAACTCACAAACGCCACATGACACCAAACAACACCAACAGCGACAGTGACCAAACACACGAGTACTAATAACATTTGCAAATAATAAACCCAGCACCGGTGCATTGCACTATGGGCTGGAAGAATTGAATAAACAACGAAATTGCACGAAATTGGATAATCAGTGAAACTAATACTATTTTCACACAAACGGCTTATTGAATAATAAAGGCAGTTTTCTACATTAAGACGCTTATTGAGCTCAATCTTCCCTACAAAATTCGAATCTATAATTATTTCATTAGTAGCTAATCGAATGCCTAATGAAGTCAAAAGCACAATGCAACTCTGTTGACCGCGTTCCGCTTCTTAGTTTTTGGTGTGTTCAGTGCTTAAAAATGTCATTTGTCAAAGTAAATGTAATTTTCTGCATGGCGGAACGATACAAGGTGGCCGCATCGAACAGCTGATTATAACCTTTTTTATTTTATTTGATACATCAACTACCGGCGCAGTACGATTTTGACATTTGTCCATCGAATTTACAAGTACATGGAATTTTTTTTGTTTGTAGGTATGTCACCATGCTGCCACCTTGTATCGTTCCGCCATGATTGTCTGTCATATAGCATTGTCATTTTATTCGCTTGACATTTCATCCTTCATACTAATCGAGCAGTTACTTCTGTGTGAAAGCAAAAAATTTACGATTTCATTAGAAGGTGAAATGAGATCATTAAGTTTCTGTGTGAAAACAGTATAAAAGCGTTAAAAATTAAACTATATTGAATGGCGCAGGAATATTCCTCAAATGTTATATTTGTATGTACAGCAGCGAACAAAAAAATAGCAGTGGAAAATTTTATCAATTTTCGCCATTTAAATTCTTCTTATTTTATTTTCCATATTTTAAGAAAAAACTTCAGTGAATTTTGAAACAAAAGCTATCGAAATCAATCTAAAAAATTTTCAAACATTTTATTTGGAGTTCTATGAATTTTTTTTGAGTATGAAGCTTTGTAGCCCAATCGATTATAGTCCAGCATAGTACAATTTATGGCTCGCTTGAAATTTGCATTGCCTTTGTCATTTTTTTCCCCCGAAAATAAAACATCCGTCCTTCATACAAAGTGTAAACATTTTTTGTTTATATTGAAGAAAATCTTTACAGGCTTTAGAAAAATTAATGTCAAAAATCAAAACGAGTTTCTAAGCACTTTTAACTAATACTTTGTTAGATTAAAATTGATTTGGATACAGAACTGCTTACTCCAAGAAATTACTTACATAATAACTTGAAATTGTAAGTTCGAAAATTTCGCAAAATTTTTCTCGAATTTTGTGAAAACATTTTTAAGATTAGTTGGCGTAGTATAAGTTACAAAACGTCATGCAAGTTTTTTTCTTACAGTATCGAAAAAAAAGAATTTAATTTAAAAAATTTTGTAAAAATTGCCATTGCTATTTTTAAGTAAATGGTGGATTTTTATACTCAGTTGAGCAGAGCTTACAGAGTATATTAAGTTTGATTGGATAACGGTTGGTTGTACATATATAAAGGAATCGAGATAGATATAGACTTCCATATATCAAAATAATCAGGATCGAAAAAAAATTTGATTGAGCCATGTCCGTCCGTCCGTCCGTCCGTTAACACGATAACTTGAGTAAATTTTGAGGTATCTTGATGAAATTTGGTATGTAGGTTCCTGAGCGCACATCTCAGATCGCTATTTAAAATGAACGATATCGGACTATAACCACGCCCACTTTTTCGATATCGAAAATTTCGAAAAACCGAAAAAGTGCGATAATTCATTACAAAAGACAGATAAAGCGACGAAACTTGGTAGGTGAGTTGATCTTATGACGCAGAATAGAAAATAAGTAAAATTTTGGACAGTGGGCGTGGCACCGCCCACTTTTAAAAGAAGGTAATTTAAAACTTTTGCAAGCTGTAATTTGGCAGTCGTTGAAGATATCATGATGCAATTTGGCAGGAATGTTATTGCTATTACTGTATGTACGCTTAATAAAAATTAGCAAAATCGGAGAAGGACCACGCCCACTTTTAAAAAAAATTTTTTTTTAAAGTAAAATTTTAACAAAAAATTTAATATCTTTACAGTATATAAGTAAATTATGTCAACATTCAACACCAGTAATGATATGGTGCAACAAAATACAAAAATAAAAGAAAATTTCAAAATGGGCGTGGCTCCGCCCTTTTTCATTTAATTTCTCTAGGATACTTTTAACGCCATAAGTCGAACAAAAATTAACCAATCCTTTTGAAATTTGGTAGGGGCATAGATTTTATGACGTTAACTGTTTTCTGTGAAAATGGGCGAAATCGGTTGATGCCACGCCCAGTTTTTATACACAGTCGTCCGTCTGTCCTTCTGCATGGCCGTTAACACGATAACTTGAGCAAAATCGACATATCTTTAATGAACTTAGTTCACGTGCTTACTTGAACTCACTTTATCTCGGTATGAAAAATGAACGAAATCCGACTATGACCACGCCCACTTTTTCGATATCGAAAATTACGAAAAATTAAAAAAATGCCATAATTCTATACCAAATACGAAAAAAGGGATGAAACATGGTAAGGTAATTGGATTGTTTTATTGACGCGAAATATAACTTCAGAAAAAACTTTATAAAATGGTAGTGACACCTACCATATTAAGTAGAAGAAAATGAAAAAGTTCTGCAGGGCGAAATCAAAAGCCCTTGGAATCTTGGCAGGAATACTGTTCGTGGTATTACATATATAAATAAATTAGCGGTATCCAACAGATGATGTTCTGGGTCACCCTGGTCCACATTTTGGTCGATATCTGGAAAACTCCTTCACATATACAACTACCACCACTCTTTTAAAACTCTCATTAAACCTTTATTTGATACCCATATCGTACAAACTCATTCTAGAGTCACCCTGGTCCACCTTTGTGGCGATATCTCGAAAAGGCGTCCACCTATAGAACTAAGCCCCACGCCCTTTTAAAATACTCATTAACACCTTTCATTTGATACCCGATATCGTACAAACACATTCTAAAGTCACCCCTGGTCCACCTTTATGGCGATATCTCGAAAAGGCGTACACCTATAGAACTAAGGCCCACTCCCTTTTAAAATACTCATTAACACCTTTCATTTGATACCCATATTGTACAAAACAATTCTAGGGTCACCCTGGTCCACCTTTATGGCGATATCTCGAAACGGCGTCCACCTATGGAACTAAGGATTACTCCCTTTTAAAATACTCATTAACACCTTTCTTTTGATACCCATATTGTACAAACAAATTCTAGGGTCACCCCTGGTCCACCTTTATGGCGATATCTCGAAACGGCGTCCACCTATGGAACTAAGGATTACTCCCTTTTAAAATACTCATTAACACCTTTCATTTGATACCCATATCGTACAAACGCATTCTAGAGTCACCCCTGGTCCACCTTTATGGCGATATCTCGAAAAGGCGACCACCTATACAACAACCACCACTCCCTTTTAAAAACCCTCATTAATACCATTAATTTGATACCCATATCGTACAAACACATTCTAGAGTCACCCCTGGTCCACCTTTATGGCGATATTTCGAAACGGCGTCCACCTATAGAACTAAGGCCCACTCCCTTTTAAAATACCCATTAACACCTTTCGTTTGATGCCCATATTGTACAAACAAATTCTAGGGTCACCCCTGGTCCACCTTTATGGCGATATCTCGAAACGGCGTCCACCTATGGAACTAAGGATTACTCCCTTTTAAAATACTCATTAACACCTTTCATTTGATACCCATATCGTACAAACGCATTCTAGAGTCACCCCTGGTCCACCTTTATGGCGATATCTCGAAAAGGCGACCACCTATACAACAACCACCACTCCCTTTTAAAACCCTCATTAACACCTTTCATTTGATACCCATATCGTACAAACGCATTCTAGAGTCAACCCTGATCCACCTTTATGGCTATATCCCTAAATGGCGTCCACCTATAAAACTATGGCCCACTCCCTCATAAAATACTCTTTAATGCCTTTCATTTGATACACATGTCATACAAACACATTCCAGGGTTTCCCTCGGTTCATTTTCCTACATGGTTATTTTCCCTTATGTTGTCACCATAGCTCTCAACTGAGTATGTAATGTTCGGTTACACCCGAACTTAACCTTCCTTACTTGTTATAACTGCAAATATCAGGGTTTTTAATCCTGAAGATTTCAATTTTGATTTAAAATTTTAATCAAACGAAATTTTGGATTTTGATTTCGATAAGAAAAAAAGAGAGGGATTTTCGTGCGATTTCAAATTTGTTATTAGAACTGGGTTTATTTAAAATAAAAATAATTATCGAAGTTTAAAAAAATGGGGATTCTCGTAATTTAAATATCGGGATTTTATATTATGAGAATTTCAATTTAAATGAAAAAAAAATTAATTTATTGAAATGTGATATCCAGCAGTTTTCAATACTGGACGCCCCTCATTCTGGTAACAAATTTTTAGGTAACAAAATATGTCAAAAATTAAAAAAAAGTTTCTCAGAATTTGAAATCCAGGGATTCTCAAGTGTTTCAAAATTAAAAACCTAGAGATTATTGTGTGTTTTCAAATTTTAAGTATATTCAAAAGCAAATGTAACTTTCGTTAATTGAATTGTAACTCTCTGAGTGAACTGTAATATCAGTAAATTACTATTCTGAAATCAAGAAAGTAAAATATGAGCTGAAATTGTTATTTTCTGAATTCTAACTGGTAATTCAAAACTTAAGTTATCATTTTCTGAACTTGAGTTGCAATTTTCTTTAAGTTGGAAATTCTGCACTCGAATTATAAGTTTCTGAACTTGAATTTGAATTTCTGAACTTGAATTATATTTTGTGTAATAAAGTGTGGGTCTTTGTAATAGCTTGACATATCGGTATTTGCCACTTCGATTATTTTTATTTCGATAAAAATGTTTAAAAAACGAAATGTTCGTTATAAAAACTGCATTGCTAAGAAGTTTATATTTGAGGATTTTGAATAGCGGGGATTTAGAAGTCAATAAAAAATATAAAAATAAGTAATGAATATCAGGGATACCATTAATGCTTATTGGGAAAAAAGCTCTCAAAATTAAAAAAAACATAGATTTCGTATTAATGATATATCGAAATTTCCAATTCTGATAATTTCGTGGACAAATTTTAAGAAAACAAAGTGATGGAGCATAATAAAAAAAATGATTTGTTAAAATTTTATTTTTAGTTATTTTAAATACCAATAATTTCGATGTTCACAGGGGGGCGAAAGTAAAAAAATTGGTATTTTAAAATTTTTTTTTGGAATGTTTAAAGTAACCTGACCCATAGTGCAAAAGCAAAATCCACATAGTGATTGCCATTTAAAACTGAAACATTAGCAAACATGCGTCGGTTGCAAAAATAGCCGCGTGCCAATCGCGTGTACAAAATACGCTTACACCTCATTCGAAACTGGTAACCTCAGCAAGTCAACAACAACAATAAACATATTTAGACGTTCGCCTAATCATCGTGTAACATACATAAGCTAAAAAATTTGCTGAGTGTGCAAGCCCCGGCTATTACTATGCAAGTTGCTGATTCAATTGGACGATTGGTCGCTTGTTCGAGGTTTCTCAGAGTTGAGCTCAATTCAAGCGGAGACTTTTATGGTACTTTGGGAAATTTATGGTTTGACGTTTAATTGTGGTCGCTCTTTGAGATTGCACTCATAAGATCAGCAATGCAGTTCGTTAAACAGTCTCATGCAATGCATTGAGGCATTCGAAACTTTTTGGTTCTCTTCACTTTAGCTTGATTTTGCTTTTGTCAAGATACTCGATGTACCTTAAAATCCAACTCATTCACCAGCACAAACCCTGCGCTTGTGCTTTTCCTCTGGATGTCTGAAACATCTCTTTTTAGCCATTTTCATGTCTCGTTTATATTGCAACTTATGAACTTATCCCATTATAACATTCCGCTGAATGTACGGATGGTGACGGTGTACCAGTTCCTGACACATGCAGAGACACAAGCCATAGGGCAACAGTTAGAGACTATTTCGTCATATTGTCATCTTATCGGTGGCAATCGGTGTCACAGCGTTAGCTCCCTTTAGAAACTCCAAACCCCCTCGTTCCATCCCTTTAGCTTATCAACCACTCAATTTGTTCACGACATACTTCCGCTAATATTTTCCTCCTTTTCCTAGTTTGTTGCTTCTAAGGGTTTTGGTTTCTCGCCATTCCGAATTCCTCCTTCGCTCTGTCGCTCATATTTTGGTACCTCTTCCCCTTTCCCAGCTCTTGATTGCATCGTCTTCCATTCGGTTGGTGAATTGAGGCTTGCAATATTCTTGTCAATGCACTGCCTTCGACTTGATTGTACTGCCTTGCGGACCCATGCCAAGCGTTCGCTCTAGCAGTAAGTTGGCCTGACTAAAGCTCCCAAGTGCTCCCAAGTCATCTTTACCGGAGCATCTACAGCAGCGCTATTTGCCATCGTTACTTCCCAAGCCGACCAGTTACCGTGAGAGCTCCGTTCAAATACAACCTAATATACCCTCTGTTCGCAAGTCATCAAAAAGTCACGGCCAGCAAAGCACCCTGCATTAGGGTAGTTGGCAGTGCTTGATCATAGACCCACTTCCGCCTGTTTTATTAAGCGGAACATCTTAGATTCAGGCTCCCAAACCGCTTAGCCACATAGTCGCACGCTAAGAAGCTCCGCTAAGCCCTCACACCAACGACGAGGTGCCTCATCAGAGTTACTTAAATAAGGCGTAGCCCTCAATGAGCGGCATGCTAAATATACGCTCGGAATACATTTCCGACAGATTTGTCCAATCAAGGCTATGACTGAACTTCAAGATATGGGCTACAAACTTGTTAACTTCAACACGACGAATCTTCACGGCGTAAATGCCATTCAGTAACGGGAAAGGAAGTTTATTTGGAGCGTTGTTAAGCTGTTTACGATGGCCAGATCTTTCTGACCAATATTTTATTTAAAGTACTCAATCGAATTTCAGTTTTATCTAATTTGGTGTAGGAGATGGGGGATAGCTTTCGCGCTGTTCAAAGTATCCTTCCATTCCACTGAAGTAAGACGTCCAATCCATGTCAATATCATCTCGAGGGTATTCATGTTCGTATGCAATCTTTTCATTAAAAATAATTAACTGAAAGTGTTTCAATTTCTAATTCTGTGGAGCACCAGACTCACATTTAAGGCGTTGATTTGTATGTTTTATTTATATGACACGCCACATTGGTTTGTTTAAAACTTTTGCTACCACCTCCACGTCACTACCTCAGCTAATGTTGCACAGTGTGCAATATTTATTTAGACACTTCAAACATAGTAGTAACATACTCATGCATAATTCATTTGGGGCGTTCCGGCTTACGCTATGGAGGAACGAAAGCTTAGCAAAGCAATCCATTCAGTAAGCTGATGAAATGTTGTTGCTATGTTTATCTGCATGCATTGACGAAGTCGATGACTGAATCCCGGTCTTATTTTAGTCCCGAAAATCCCCGAGCTAAGGAGGTTAAGAATAGCTCATTAGTATTGACTTGATTTAACCTCATTTGAATTGATCTCGTGACTTGACTTAACTCGACGTGACTTCGTGACTTGATTTAAGGTGAATTCATGACTTTAGTTAACTTGACTAGACATGACTTGACTTGACATAATCTTGACCTTGACCTTGACTTCACATGTATTGGTTGGCTTGACTTAAACTGGATTGACTTTGCTTGAGTTGACTTAAATTTGACTTTTACTTTAATTGATTTAACTTGGCTTGACTTCACTCCTATTGACTGTGACTTGACTTTGAAATGACTTGACTTGGACTTGACTTAACTTGACTTGAGTTTGACTTGACTTTACTTGAGTTAGCTTCACTTGACTTGATATCGCGACTTAACTTAAGGTGACTTCGTGACTTAACATTGCTTTTCACACCTTCAAAATATTGAATGCTCGGAAAACACAAAAATCCGTGACGTAAACCAAACATTCGGTATCGGGACTAGCTATTTAGTCACACGCCCATCTCCATAATGTATTATTGTAACAAATATGTAGCAATTCGAATCATTCGCTTTAGCACTTTCTCACGCTTGGATTTGATGTCGTGCCGGGCTGTGCCGAGCTATACGACATGCCACACCACATATTTAGCAACCGCAAAGACGCAACAGTAATAAGAGACGCAGCTTCAGCAGCAAGTGTAACACAACAACAATAAAAGCAACAACAACCATCTTAGTTATTTTTATCTTCTCCATTATTATCATTATCATTAGCACAACAGATCATTCATCCACAAAAAAAGCAAAAAGCAATATAACAAAATTAACAAGTAAGAACGGGACTGTCTTCGGCTCTGCCGAAGACCTCACACCTTTCATGAATGGGGCTGAACAATAATCTTATTCCCGTTCGTTATCTCCGAATAATCGGATGTATAAGATAAGAAATATATAGTGAACAGATCTACATACCTAAACGATTTTTAAGATAAATATAAAATAAAAAATAGGTAGGTACTTTGTGTGAGGATGCAAAGCTTCACGGTTTTTGTGGTCTGCATGTAAAAACTATGACTACGAATCACGTATTTCAAAAATATATGACGTAAACGTAACTATTTGATGAAATTTGATGAATTTTGAAGCTTCTAGACGTAAAAAAGGGAAAAATGACAGTTTATATGAAGTATATAATATATATACCACCGATCTCTATGATTTTTTCACATCAATATATGCTATACATGTAAGCATTTGGTGAATTTTGAAGCTTCTAGCTGTTAAAATGGGTCCGAAATCGCAAAAAAAAATTTATATACTATATATACCATCATATATAATTATATATATCACCGATCTCTATGATTTTTTGACACAACAATATATACTATATACGTAGGCAATCGGTGAAATTTGAAGCTTATAGCTGTTAAAATGGGGTAGAAATTGCGAATATATATATATATACTATATATACCACCATATATATACCACCGATCTTTATGATTTTTTCAGACAACAATATGTGCAATATACGAAATTATATGGTGAATTTTGAAGCTTTAATCTGTTAAATTGAGTAAGATATGACCAAAATCCTCTTTTTCTGAAAAATCGGTTGTATGGAGGATATATGCTATAGTGGTCCGATCCGGCCGGTTCCGACAAATGTCTTATCGGACACCCAAATACACCCGCTCACCAAATTTTATCAAGATATCTCAAAAATTGAGGGACTAGTTTGCGTACAAACAGACAGACGGACATGGCTAAATCAACTCAGCTCTTCATCCTGATTATTTCGGTATACTTAATGGGTCTATCTATTTTCCTTTAAGGACTTAAAATTTTGGGTTTCGTGACGAAATTAATATACCATTTCATTTTCATGAAGGGTATAAAAATCTTCTTACGATACATGGGCATACGGCAGTGTAATTCGATGCATTAACAAAAACTTTTTATTCTAAAAATTTACTTACAGAAATTTAATTTGCATAAACAGAAAAATTTCTTTCAAATCAATACAAACTACTGTTCAGTGATATTTTGACTAGATTTGTGCAATATGCCCATCTGTGATGCATTAGAGTACTCGTGCTTTAGCTGGTTCTTGTAAGCAAGTATCTTCCCTAGCAGATGAAGGACAACTTGGCAACGGGACAGCTGCAGTCAAGAAAGCCGAGATAAAGTGCGACCAAGTAAGATCAAGTTGGTCGTCAAGGATACTTTTAACTCAGCCAGATGGGATGACATGCTTGAGGCATAAGAAGACTCGTTCAAGGTACCGCGATACTTGGTAGATATCTTGGAGGACTAGCTAAGACACCAGTCAAAGATAGATGAACCACGTCATTTGCAGCTTAAAAAGATGAAATACTATAAAAGCCATCCCATTTTCTCTCGATACTTTCCACGGTTCCGAGTCTTGTGAGATTTAAACAACGTGGCTTTTATTATTTAAAGAATAACTTAACATCTCAATTACCTACTGGTTGCAAAGTACCACTTGGTAGCAAGAACGATATCCCGTTGAATGTGGTGGGTTTATCATTATAGATGGGAAGGGGATTATTCGATGCTTCCTCTCCCCGTCCAAGCTGCGGAAACACGTATTAAAGGGAGAGGACAGAAGCCACGCCCTGGTACTAGCGCCCGTATGTGGCCAGCTCCGGTCCAACGACACTAATAATATGGTGATACGATCTATATGAGAAACCAATAGAAACCTAATAGAAACGGCGCGCTGCAGCGACCAGCCAACCTTCAGAGAAGCTATAGTTAGTGCAGTGGGAGAGGTCGGTGAAGCACAATAGCTCTCCAAGAGCATGAAATAGGAAGTACTGAGCATGAGTTGCCTTACAACTGAAACAGAAGTCCAAGACCCCATAAGAAAATAGTTTGAAGACTTCTACCTGTCTTTATGGCGGTCTTCGAAGTGGACGACACAGGAACGTGGTGAGAAAAGAAGAAAGTATACTAAATCTCTTCGCCGCACCAGATTATGGACGAAAACAACACGAGACACATTGTGGACGTTCTCTTTCCAATCCAACCACTCAGAGAGAATGGAGCCGTTTTACGAAGAAAAGCTCAAAAGTACAGCCCTAGCTTCGAATAAAATAAAATGGAGTAAAATGGTTCCTTTCCGTCATTATTCTGTTTATAGAGATGCCATATTGTGATTCGGGACAAAGAAGGCTACAACGCTTGGTCACATTTGAGAGCCCGAGAAGAAAAGTGCAGCAGGTAGGCATACCTACGTGAGTACCTGCCTCGTTCGGCTAAACCATACGGAATCAAAACACAACGGATCCAATTGCATGGTCAGTGGCCCAACTATCGGCTCCATGTTACCTGCCCAAACACTTCGTAGCCACGTCATTAGCACCAAATTAGCTTGTAATCGGGTATACAATCACAAGGTCTTATATTGGTAAGGTATGGAGTCTATCAAACCTACTATTATTTTCAGGATAGTGGCATCCGGTTGCTGGGCAACTCCACCTCGAGTGTTATTATTATTTCATGTAAGTATTGTTTTCAATAAAACCGCTTAACTTAAAAAAATGTTTTTAAATTATTTTATTTAAATATTAGGCCTAGAAAATAGTCCCGACACCTCGCGAAGGAAACCTCATCCACGGGTGGTAGTGTTATTGCGTAGGTACGCTCCTCATGCGGTTAAGGTGTTTATAACATGCCCGCGGTAGGTATACCGGTCGCAAAAGGCGAGCAAAATGCAGGTCTCATCTCCTGTCCATGAGATCGCCCCTTGTGGGAGATTTACGGTACGTTGTAGTTTCATCTAGTATCCTAGCGGCGAGTTTTCTTCATATGTAGCTTTCTATTCTTGTATGTATGTATTATGTATTCCATATATGAGCCAAATCGGACCAAAAATACGATTTGTGTGAATATCTCAACCCTTGCGCCACCTAGCGGCGAGTTTTCTTCATATGTAGCTTTCTATTCTTGTATGTATGTATTCCAAATATGAGCCAAATCGGACCACAAATACGATTTTTGTGAATATCTCGACCCTTGCGCCACCTAGCGGCGATTTTTTTATAGGTCGCTTTCCATTCTTGTACGTATTATGTGTTGCAAATATGAAGAACCAAATCGGACCTCAAATACGATTTTTGTGAATATCTCGATCCTTACGCCACCTAGCGGCGATTTTTTTCATAGGTCGCTTTTTATTCTTGTATGTATTATGTGTTGCAAATATGAGCCAAATCGGACCACAAATATGATTTTTGTGAATATCTCGATCCTTGCGCCACCTAGCGCCGATTTTTTTTTCTCAAAGGTTGCTTTCTATTCTTGTACGTATTATGTGTTGCAAATATGAGCCAAATCCGACCACAAATACGATTTTTGTGAAGATATCGATCCTTGCGCCACATAGCGCCGATTTTTTTTTCAAAGGTTGCTTTCTATTCTTGTACGTATTATGTGTTCCAAATATGAGCCAAATCGGACCACAAATACGATTTTTGTGAAGATCTCGATCCTTGTGCCACCGAGCGGCGATTTTTTTCTTATTATTGCATCGTCATCGGGTTCTGAACTATATTCCAAGTTTCAAGCTTGTAGCTTATCGGGAAGTTACTTAAATTTCAATTACAAAATTCGTTCACAACGGCCGTGCATGCGGCCTGCCTGCCAAGTCAAGCTAAATAAAACCGTTTAAAAACTGAATGGCGCCAGTGCAAACTAACATGATATTCGGCCGACAACCCTAATGTTGCATTGCAAAATGAAGGAAAAAAAATCATACATACATACATCTTTCAGCACCATATTTTGCATAACTACTCAAGTTGTTTGTGGTTTATATCAACGTTTCTCACATAACAATTCATACCAAGAAATCAGTGTATGACCTCTTCGTAGCCATCGCGCTGGTAGCATTAGGCAACTTTTGCTCTGTGACACTTTTGTTGCAATTGTTGTCTACTCAACACACGCTAATGACCATTTAATTTGGCACAACAACAGCACAGCAGTTAGGCTCCGACACATGTAAGACTATGACACTGACCTCTACTTAGCCACTGGTTTGGACTTATGTTATGTTTACAAACTAATAACTATTTTGTTACTACTTTTTGTTCATGAAACGCGCTAAACGATTTTTCAAGAGGAAATCGTATGCTGCTCAAGTTTTTTTTTACTTTGAAATAACCTGTAGCGAGTTGAGTGTTTTTTCGTTCTTTCTTTGCAATCGAACAGTTAATTGAAGGTCTTTCAAGCTCTAGTTACTATGTCTAGAGCGTGAGAAAATTATTGAGCATAAAAGCTTCGAAGCGCATAAGCAGTTTTGTATAAGTTGATTAACTGTAGTTTTGTGCCATGAGCATTGTTTTACAGTTTTACGTTGAATATTTGAAAGCTCTTGGCAATTGAGTGCGATAAAATAATTTAAAATTAAATTTAAAGATAAGAGACCTAGAGCCTGACACGAATCTCCTCAACGTGGAAATTTTGACAAAATAAAATACTTAGAGCTTGATTCTGTATTGCGAACGATAGCTCAGACGAACGATTCACCTCTAAACGATTTCGTCTAGCAATGGTACTCTTGATCATTTTCGTTCGGCCTTTACGTTTCTAACTTTATGTCAAACAGGAATGCGAAAGCAGATCTCATATGATATGTTGCAATCGTTTAACATAGTGCAAATACACTAGAGATTCTTCTCTGAGGCGAAACGAACGTTCGTTTCGTAATAGATAATGAGACCCTTAATCAAAACGTTCGTTCAGGAATAATGTTTAAAATAATCCTATATTGGTTTCGAAATAGCTCCGACATGTACCCCAAAACATTACCGGAATTTTCCTCAAATAGTCCTGAAATGTTCTCGAAGTACTATCCAAATGATCTGAAAATAATCTTCAAATATTCTTAAGATAGTCCCGAAATTATTATGAGATATTTTCGCAACGTTCTTGAAATGGTCCGCGTTAATACCGTCATGATTACACAAAACAATCAATAAATTGCACCAAGATAATACCTAAAGCTCTCTATATTGTTTTTAAAAAAATATCGGAATCACAAAATAACCTTGAAACAAGCCCCCCTTTTTGATTTAGCGATGTGGAAACCATAGTCCCAAAATTATACGAAGACAGCTCCGAATAGATCCCAAATTGATTTGAAATTTGTCGCGAAATGATCTCACAATAGTCCCGAAAATATAGAAACATTTTATAAAAAATAACAAAAAAATACAATCTGGAGACAATTCCGAAAACATCTACAAAAAAAGCCACAAAGCGATCTCAAAAAAAACAAAAAAAAACACAATCTTGAATTGGTATAGATATAGTCTCAAAGTGATCCTGAAATAGTTCCGAAGCTATTCTGAAATAACATGGAGAAAGAATGCAAAATTGTGAGGAGATATTGGCAAAATGATCCCAGAAAAATTCCGAATTGATCCCGAAAACAATTCCAATGAGTCATCGATTTTGTATAGAAAAATCATCGGTTAGTTATCAAAAAGCTATTGATTTGTTAACGAAAAGTTATGAATATATTATCAGAGTACTACCCTATTTTTTACAGAAAATGTATCGATTTGTTATCGAAAAACTAACGAATTTAAATCGATTATTCATCGTAAATATATCGATTGTTTTTTGATTTGTGTTCGATGACGCATAGGTTCGTTATAAAACAGAAACCGATAAACTTCAGTTTTAATCGATGTTCGGCGTGTTACAAGCTGATAAAAAACCGATAAGCCGATGGCTCGGCGATAACAAAGCGATACCCCTTTGTTAATGGAACGTAATGGCAAACAGTCTTAGTATATCACCTGGGTTGAACCCTCTCCTCAAAGCTACTAAACAATTGGTGGCGATAGTAAGTTAAAATAACAATGTCAACGTTTTCATGTTGATTATTTTAAAAGCTGCTTGCTATGTTAGCCACAAAGAACTTGCTACGAGACCTAAAAACCAAACAATAAAACCCATTGAAATAAAACAACCATGGGTTTGTCGGCGCATATGAACCTTAACAGAAGGGTGTTTATCTTAAGCGACCACAATAAATTAGTAAATACTTGAAGTTTGATATGCAATTTGCCAATACCACACTACTGAGGAGTCTCTGATAACACACATAAAGAGATACATATGTACGTGTACATGGGCATAACCCAGTCCACCAAATTCCAAGGGAGCACGCTGAATAAGCAAAATGGATTCCTAATGAATGTTGTATGGTTGCATATGGACAAAGCAATAGAAAGGCGAAGAGGATGAGTAAGAAGAAGTTGAAAGGGAGAAGCCGAAGAGGAGAGAGAAAAAGCAGAAGAAGGGGGATGAAGGACGAAGCGAAAACTAGGAATGGGAGAGGCGCATTATTAAGACATAATGTGATATACATGTGTATATATTTATACATTGTTTCGTGCTAAAACCAAAGTATATCAACCCTCTAATCCAGGGTGTTACGAAGACCGGGACCCTTGGGTGGCATGCTGCAGAAGAATATCCTCAGCTGTATTGGAATGTAGCCTTCCCGATACCAGAACACTTGAGGAAACCACGGGAACCTTATCATCAGAGGTAATAGTTTTTTCCTTGTATATAATATTAGACTGCTGAGCGTGCCTAGTCCACTGGCCAAAACGAATGACGTAGAAACTTACAACGGAGATAAGAAGGAAGATAGTACTGATTCCACTAGCAACCCAGAGAACATGAATGCGTTACAAGCGCCGACCGAGAAAGCGAGCGCTTGACACGGGCCCATGAGCCCACATAAGTACGTCATAAGCAATTCGCTGCGAAGTATATTGCTTTGCGGAACTATCGCTACTGCAGCCTGACAGGGAGGCTCATTTAATTCGACTGAAACTTTGTGGTTTCACTGAGCTTTTAAGCATTTCTTTCTTAACAAACAATAAATTGAATCATATCGAACGTTTAATGTAACGCCGTATGCTGGCGAGCTCAGCAGAGCCTAGTGGATAAGCAATGTACTATGGCCTCCGCACCTCATTTACTCCTGTTAAACCGTCAGCAGAACCCCGTTAATAAGACACAAACAATAGAACTACAGAAAGACCACTGTTCGGTTCCCATTTCTTTAGCTTTCGCTCGGTTGCTTTCCAGTTTCACAACACTGATGTGGTGTACAACGAGGCCAGTTTTTATTTTTTCGATGAGGATTCTTTCGTAGTAACAAAAATATGGATGACCTTCAGAGAACTGTGGATCTAGAATGTGGTTCTCCAATAATGTGGTTGCCCTTTCACATGCGCAATGAGAGCACAATTGTGCTATGGAGTGCAGACCCCTGATCTAGAGTATCGACACTATTCTATGCACGTTGTTGTTGTTCTAGCAGTGCTTCGCCCCATCCAATAGGTGCAGCCGATCACAAATTGTCATCAATGTCCTCTAACGGGAGTCCAAGGAAACTTGCTGTTTCAACAGGGATGGACCATAATGAGAAGGGTGTTAGAGACGTTGGTTCCACAATACAGTTAAAGAGATGGTTGGTGTCATGTGGGGACACATTACAAGCACGACATATTTTTTGTATGTGGGGGTTTCTGGATAGGTAAGAGTTTAACTTGTTACAGTATCCAGATCGAAGTTGAGCTAGAGTGACTCGCTTTTCCCCTAGGCAGAGTGCGTTCCTCTTCTGCTAGTTTTGGGTATTGTTCTTTGAGTATAGGATTCACCGGGAAATTCCTGGCATAGAGGTCCGACGTCTGTCTGTGGAGTTCACTGCTTGTATTTTATAGCTTCATACGGCTGTGTTCTCAAGTTGAGCTAGAGTGACTCGCTTTTGCCTAGGGAGAGTGCGTTCCTCTTCTGCTAGTTTTGGGTATTGTTCTTTGAGTACAGGATTCACCGGGAAATTCCTGGCATAGAGGTCCGACGTCTGTCTGTGGAGTTCACTGCTTGTATTTTATAGCTTCATACGGCTGTGTTCTCATGTGCCGTGTTTGCTCATAATGCTTACGGAGATGACTCCTAAAGCCCCTAGACGGTGTTTTGTTAGCATTTCATTTCTCTCCCTAATGGGGAGTATTCCCGCCTCATTATATAGATGGTGTTCTGGGGACATAAGAAGACAACCCGTGGCGGTTCTGAGGGCGGTATTTTGGCAGGCCTGTGGCTTCTTCCAGTGAGTAGCCTTTAGGCATGGTGACCATATCGGGGACGCGTAGCGTGCAATCGGCTGGCCAATTGCTTTGTGCGTAGAAATGAGCGTTTCTTTGTCTTTACCCCAAGTACTGCCAGCAAGAGATTTGAGGATTTTATTGCGGCTTTGGATACAATTGCGGTTTGCATGCCCATCAAAATGTAGATCCTGATCAAACGTCACACCCAAGATTTTGGTGTGTAAGACAGTCGGTAACGTAATGCCATTGACGTCTATTAGTCCATTCTATGCGCGTCTTATAGTACCTTAATCCCGTAAATGATCATCAACATCGATGACTTTCTCCAAAAACTTTGGGGAGAGTCTTTGTTGTTCAAAGAAGAAGAAGTTAAAGTCGCCAAAGCATTCGTACAATCGCAAAATACATAGGACGGGTCTCACAAATATGGTCTTTAGCTAGTGCATTATGACTAACCTTCACATCTTACAGATCTTCTTGACTTGTCCGCGGCATATTTCTTCGAGTTTTCTCCATTAGAGTATGTTCCGTACTCCTTTAACTGACTGGGATGTATATATGTATGTAAACAGTAAATATAAAACTTCTCAACTCTTTCGAAATGCAATCAAGGTCTCCCGCCGTGCTGCCAATGGGCTAGTGTAGCGCTAAGCGATGATCCATAATGTAAACAGAAAAAAATTGAAGTAAATCGTTATTTTTTGGTTGACTAATATTTGTGCATATGTGCACATTAAATACTGTGTGTTATTCCCCCCACCCAGCTGCGAAGGCGACATAAGTTTGAAGAAATAACGCACGCGTAAATCCCATACCACTTGTCGCAGCGACTAAATGATTGACAGCTGGGGGGCTACACAAGCGTAGTTTGTTGTACGACCATGCGAGTGTGTGAATGCTTGGCACCCCACCCCAGCTGAGACGAATTGTATATGTACATATATAATAAATATGTAGATACAAATTCAACAAGTTTTCAACGAAAATGCCGCTGCATACTGAACAAAAATTAATCCATGTGATCTATGTTATCCTCACTTGAAAACACGCACACACACACACAGCGACAGACACCCAGATCTCACGTACCAGCATATTTATTCACTTCAAACCCCCACCAAACAGATAGCGAACGAAAACCAAGAAATGACCGTCCCACTGAACGACTAAGTAATCAAATGAGCGAACTTCCCACCGACCGAACGCCCAACCAACGGACAGCCAACCAACTCAATTGATACGCTTCAACGAAATTCATGCCATCATCATCATTCGAGCATGCCTCAGCGTAATTGTGCGACTTTTAAACAACACACAGCGCGACGGCGCAAAATGCGGGACCCTAACCGGCAGCCCAATAACCAACCAAACACATTAAACTAAAAAATTAAAAAAAAACACACATTTTAAAAACCCCAAGCAACGCCAACAACAACAGCCATACCCAATTCAGCTCACACAATAATAACAAAGGCAACATTTCAACAACAATCCATCGGATCGCCGTCGTTGCGCATCGCAATCCATCCATCCGTCCATCGTGTGGGAAACACACGACAAATCTGTTTCCCACGGTCTGGAAAAGTGTGTAGCTTACGAATAAAATATATACAATACGATTTACGAAAGCACCGACCATAACAACAAGAATAACAACAACAACAAGTAGTAGCAACAACATGACACAAGTCAGTGGCAGCGGCAGAGTACTGTCATCATTGACAATAAGTAAGACATGCCCGCGTGGTGGGGCCAACCAACCAATCAACCAAGCGTCAACTGCATTAGTTTGTAAGTGTATGTGTGCGTGCCTCCAATCGTAAGTAATTCCGTGATCCAAGCCATCCGACTATCAAGCATTTCAAAATATGAGCGGCAGATACTCTACACAAGTTATGCTCTTTCGATTGGCACAAGCGATGCACACGATCAATTGTTGGCTACGATCCCGCTCTCTTGAAAACACGTACATAGAATTACAAGCGCGCTGATATTTAATACTCGCTGGTGGTTACTGCGTCACGGGGGTATGAGATTGAAGTTGTTCTTTCAAGAGCGTAAAGTCTAGGTGTTGCAAATTGTATTGAAATTTCCCTCAAATTGTATTGAAATTTACTCCGTACAGGAGTAGCACAGTGCAAAATGCCCAGGAGTCATTCCAGGCAGTAAGTTATCTTGGAATGCATGTAAGAGCACATCGGAAGAAACGGAACTAGTCTTCTTTTCGAAAAGATATATGGTCCCAAACTGGTGTAGGCCTAGTCTAGGAGGGGTAGACTTGCAGAAAAAATCGCAGCACAGAATGCCCAGAAGTCATTCCAGACATTGAGTAATCTTGGATGCTCAATGTGGAGAAGGGTATAAAGAATTCTTCTACGCACTTAATGCATGCAAGAGTACATCGATGGGATATCTGGCATCTGGTTGACTGACAGCGTGGAAAAGACAGATCTGGTGTTAGTTTCGAAGAGTCATATGTACCCTAAATGAACTATGCGTAATCAAGAAGGGGTAACCCTGCAGTAGAAGCACAGTACAAAATGCCTAGAAGGCGTTCCAAAAAGTAAGTTGCATAGGAAGCTCCATTTGGAGGTGAAAACAAAGTAGTCCTCTACGCCACTTAATGTATGTAAGAGCCCATCGAGCCTATCTCTATCGCTCTCTTACTGGAGGCATCCATATCATCATTGATCAGTAAAAAGAATGTCCTGGAAGCCACCGACGAATACACCACTGTATGCCGTTCTGCAACCTGCTGGCCGATTGGCTAAGCACATAGCATTAATCAAAGCAACCCATCTGAGCGCAAGTCTTACGGCCATAGTAGAGTAGCTTCATCTAATGCTAGGAGGATAGTATACTTGATACCGGACCTGCGCTTCGATGGGGATGTTAATGCTACAATATAGATGCAAGGTTGGGGCAAAGTTGCAGAAATGGTTGAAGATACGCTACACGAGTGGTTCCAGGCAAATGCCAAGAGTGGTGCCTGTGGTATTTTGTGCTGATCCGGTAATAAGTAGATCCTACAAGTTGGCACATTAATGAATTTTCTTTTAGGTGCAAGTAGAAGCCGTGACTAAAGCAGTACAAACATGAAGGTGGAAAAAATGGAGTGTTACCTTACTTTCGTGGACTGTGAAGTGTCCTTACCTCGTCAAGGGCTCTGACCACTTCTTCCATTTTCAGCGGGAGCCAGTTGCTGTTTGTGGTGGCCGTTTGATTCTGGCTGTTCGGTAATGTGAAAAGCGGTAGTGCAATGCATGTGTGCTGCTTTTGGCACTTCTCCCTTTGCGCCCTAATGTAAGGGCGCTTTGATTTTTCTTGTATGGTTTCATGTATAGAAGGGCTTTCTCTTGGATAGTTCAGGGGCCTTGTCTTTTTGTAGGCATCGCAGGTGCCATCTCACTTCGGCTCCACCTAGCCTCTCATCACGTCATCGAAGCCACCTATGTCTTTCAAACTGACATTCGGGTTATTCTGAGGTTTCGACTCTCCATTTTTCCCTTATTAGATTGCTCGGCGGTCGTGTGTTCCTCTAACACCTGTAACTCCATACGGCGAGTGTCTAATGTTGCTCGGCTATTAAATTTGTCCCACATCTATATTCCTATGACACTTCTCCTGTATATAAGTCCCCAAGTTCCTTGGTTTTTTCTAAGACGCGGCAGTGTTTTTTGTTTTAGAGCGAGCGCTTTAGATTCTGCCATCGTCATCATCTCCTCCTCTCGATCACTAGTTGATATCCTGGGCCGTTGAGTATGCCATGGCTGACTGTGCTCTGTGTATCTTCCGTTAAGAATGCGCTTTCTATGATGCGGGCTCAAATTGTCTTTTCTGATTGCTTTTCCTACTTGGGATGCTCGGTTATACTGCCCTTCGTTTTTTTAACTTTCTGACTCCCGGACGTTAAGACATCATCGTTCCTGGCTTGCTTCCCAAAAAGGCGAGTGCTTCTGAGGTTGAAGTGGCTTCGGCAGTAGGTTCTCTCGCTTCGATCAACCCTTCGGCGTTTATTTCTGCCGCTGCATTTAAAGTCTATTCGGCTCCCTATTGCTTCGATTCATGTTGCTTTGATTGCTTTTGTTGTTGTTGCTCATCATCTTGTTCTCCGACGCATTGCTAGATAAAGCAAGAGTACTCATTGCGAAAAGATAAAGCCCCTGCAACACGAGAAGGTGGTTTACCATAGCAGGTAATTAACTTAGGCAACAACTCAGTGAGTTTTTCTGAACCACTCTAATCTGCTGTCACATGCAGAGAACTTTAGCTCAAACCACCTGGAGATATAGAGATCCACGCAGCGAAAAAGTGGGCCCCGCACAACATTATGATAAGAAAGCAATTTGTGCTTTGATCGCAGCTTCCATAGAAGTGGACATAGTCATTTGGTAGAGGACTAGGTTAAGAGCACTTTATTGCGTATATACGAGTACAGACAGAAGATATATACAAATCGTTCATATAATGGCTTTCTACCTTAGGGACTTTGTACATATCAGACATTTATAGGGCCTACGTTGTTCATACAAATCGGGATCCCCAGTACTCATCACGCCACTATCTCAATCATCGGCATCGTAAAATATATCTTTGAGACTAGTTTTATTCTTATTCAATGGGACCTCCCGCAGACAATCGCAGGACGATTACTCCAATATCACGCACTTACAACAATTTTAGTGTCCGTGACCATTCACACTGGCATCATTTTCCAAATTCCCATGCATCTCTCAAATTACCCAAGTACCCTCACCATTAAAGAAGCAACACCTATTTAACCACACGTCAAAAACCATTAACTCTGACTTGTTGGCGCTCTTGCTTGCTCACATTGACTTCTAAGTTGCCTCACTGCTTCCTATCAGTCAACACAGTCGCTGCACAGTAGTCTCTCTTCTGTTCACGCTTCATGCTACTGATAAATGCTCGCGCTACACACACATACACACCAGCAACTTACAGTACGACCACCGATCATGCAGCGGTCGTGCAATCACAAACTAACCAACCACCTTAGCCAGCAGCCGCTATAGGAGCTGCGCGCGATCATACGAAATCCCAAACGTTGTATAAAAGTTATGGACGGGGTAAATGGATGGCTCATTTTTAAATTAACACGCGAAGTAGAAAACTGCACACGGAAACGTGTTAAGCCTGTTCGCCTCTTAACGGCGTTTCGACAACTACGGATAACTGAAAAAAAAATACGCACAAAGGAAACTAAATTCTTAATTCACACAAAATCAACTCAATCAAACCAATTTTGCACTAACCAAAGTATAACACACTCACCTCATCAAAACACCAAAAAATGGTCATGGAAATGTCTAAAACCTATCAATACCGCAAGGTGATGAAGCCACTCTTGGAGCGCAAACGTCGCGCGCGCATAAATAAATGCCTGGATGATCTCAAGGATCTAATGGTGGAATGTCTACAGCAGGAAGGTGAACATGTAACCCGTCTCGAGAAGGCTGACATACTAGAGCTAACGGTGGAACATATGCGCAAACTTAAGCAACGCGGCAGTCTCTCACTACAATCGCAAGCTAGCGCCCACATCGAATCCTTTCGTTCGGGTTATGTGCATGCAGCCGATCAAATATCGCAGGTCCTTTTGCAACAATGTCAAGCCGATGAATTAGGTGCTAAAATAATGAAATTTCTTTCAACGCGCCTCATTGAAATGCAACAGCAACTACTGCGCTCTTCTGCTGTGGCTGCAGCGGTCAATAACATACCACAACCACCAACAGCCGCCGCCATTTGTTGCCGCTGCCGCTTACATTACAAATGCCTTTGCCGTCGGCAAGTTACAATTACAGTGAAAGTAGCGAATCGTTGAGTTCACTTGAATCACCGCGTAGTCTCAAATCTCCAATGGATTATTATAATAGTTTAAAATGAGGAGGCGCAAAGAACATACGCTCGAGCTGCCGCCGTCGGTGTTGTGGTACCATCTAAAGAGCCAGATCTCATTGATGTTACAACTGTGGATAGTAGCTGTTCGACCACGCGCGATACAGCGTCTGTAGTGTCAGTGGATTCCAATGCCTCCGACCCCATGTGGCGTCCTTGGTGACTAGCACGCGTATTAGAATTTATGGATTTAGTTGAGTAATACATGCACACACACATCTACATATATGATATAAATTTGAACAATAAGGAAATGATACAACAGAATCATTGTCTGTCTTCCCAGGCGCACGTTGTAGGCGTGAACATGTAGCGTGTGGTTTTTGCACTTCATGCTCTTCGCTTCGGTTTGTCGCAACGTGTCGTCCTACACATAAACAAGTGCACTCTTTGCTTTAATTGTTGTCTGTGATAAAATAAAATATAATTTGTTTGTAAGTGTTTAAGACGGTGTTCAGATATGGGGACTCCTTGCACGGTAACTTGTTGCTCGTAAATTTGAGGGTGCTTATATTTTGAAATTCGTTTCAGGAAGAGATTGCTTATTTGTCGATTGTTGTGCGAGAGGGCGACGAGAAAGGTCGCTGAAGCCCGTGCTGCCCGCACTTTTTCTCTCACTCGTCCATCAATCGGCAATTAGTATCCGAACAGCGAATTTGTACAGGAAAGTCGTGACTAAGAAATGAGGCAATAAATAAATCGGCGCTTGTCACTCTCTCCTCAAGCAACGAAACAGAAAGCAACAAGTTGCCTTGCAAGAAGTTTCCCCGTAGGCACAATGTGCAAAGATTTTTATTTGAACGCATTCTGAAGAACATTTTTTAATTAATTTTATTATTTGATAATTTAAATTTGAATTAAATTATAATCCAAGAAGTTTGTAAACTAGTATTCCTATAAATTGGTATGTAGCTTTAATGGCAAATGTCAACAAATAATTAAAAAAATAAATAAATAAAAAAAATGAAATATTTAAGACCAAATTTTTTAAATTTTTACATTAGGGTAATTCTTAAAAAAAATTATATTACCTATTTTTTCAGTTACAAGCCTGCAAATGGTAATACCACGATCAAAGGTACACTAGCGGTACCGATTGCAGATATTTAAGGCTCACCAAAAATAGGTCTCCAATATAGACCCGAACGTATATATTTTTTATTTGAATGTGGTTTTACCATTTAAAGGGATGAGACGGAGAAAATCGCGCCTTTGATTTTTCTAGGAACCACCCTAATGTATATGAAATAAATATTAAATGGTTTTAGGAAGCACTATCAAAAGATTACCTCTGTCCCTCTGGAATTTTACCACTTCACAAACCGGTTACGGCTCGCCTTCCCGTTCGCACATCGATTCTACGTAGCAGAGCAACTTGTGGTTTTTCCGATAGCAGCTTCTTGCATATGGACTGCTGCACACTGATATGCTTCCGAGCAATTCGTGGGGCAGATGATCGAGAGTAACGAAAAATGGCAGAGGCGTGCGACCTTATAGCCTATATACTGAAGAGGCTAAGAAGCCTGGAAAGGCTGTGCCGTGGGAGCAGCGACTAAGCAATATATGGAGATCCGAAACGCTGACTGTAACACCATCTTTCCCACCCGCAGAAGAAGCAATATAGAATAAATAGCAAGGTGACGGATGGGAGACGTTTGGAGAGTGTAGAAATAACGACGTAGGAGTGAAATGCAAGCCCTTCATACGAAGTGATAGTATGGATCAGGTTGGGTAGGTAACACACTCGGAAGAATTGAAGAAAACAAAACAGTATGTATATTAGGGTGGGTCGATTTGTATGGACGAATGTTAACCGATATCCCGCCATCGATTTTTCGATAGGATTTGGGCTCAGGAAAAAAGTTAAGCACGCATACCCAAAAAAACAACTTTAATAATTTTCGAGCCCTGCGAAATTTCATTTTTTTGACTTTTTTCGACTTTGATTTTTAAGGTTTTTTTCATGACCTATTAAAAAATTTTCATTTGATTGTAAAATTTTCATGTATACCCTGTCCGACCCAGAAATGGCCGCCAAAAACGTTGGCGATAAAAGTTTTTTTGAAAACACCTGTAAAAAAAATGTCGAAAAGGGTAATTTTTCGACCAAAAAATTCAATTTCGCAGGCTCGAAAATTATTTTTTTGGGTATGCGTAGTGGAACTTTTTCCTGAGCCCAAATCCTATCGGAAAATCGATAGGCGCCATATCGGTTAATAAATCGACCCACCCTAATGTATATTCAATCTAAGCAAAAAATTTATAATAAAAAAAAACAGATGAAAAAATATATATGGAAAGAGATAAAGAAAAACTTCCTCAACTCCGACGGAATACTAGATGGTAGTACCGGAAAAGGTACTTAGACGTAGGGGGTTTAGCGCGTTTTAAGTCTCATATTGATTTTCAGGTGGTTTCCGATGCTCCCTCCTCTGAAAAGAAACTCATCTGCTCCAATAAGATACGCTTCATATGAGGTCAAAAGATGGTTACTTTGAATGCAGTTTTCTGGGCTAGCTCACAGTAAAAACTTTGGAAATTTGTTGTTCTTCTTGCAATCCATGTTTATGCATATCTCCAACACTTTCTAGTAGTGCAGTCTAGCAATCATGTTGGCGTCAAAAAGGGTTGCATCATAAAACGTCTCTGCCTCCCATTACTATTGTATTCGTAGCATTGATTTAGTATTTGACAGCACCTTTGGGCAACAACGTGGTTTGTTCGGTCAGGAAAATTCAAATCATAAAGTTCTACTTATCCTCTGTCACCTACTAAACGAGATACAATCGTCTCAATATCTGTGCAATAGTCAGAGGCCATTATCGAATCACTCTGGGCAGTTTCAACGTACACCATGACTTAAAGCATCCTAACTGTGGAGAGATGCAGGCGAAACAAATAGACAATACCACATCTGCCCGGTGATTGACCGCACCTATTGAATGGGCGACACACTGCCACATGCAGAAGAAGAACTTTCAAGATGGTGAATGGAAGCGCTCACACAAATCTGGCAGGAAAATGCCTCCAGGCATCTACAGCGATTAGACAGGATTTATAAACCGGCAAGGGCGTTCATTCAACATCGACTGGCTTAATAATTGCTGGCAGAAAACCGGAAACTTAGCACAATTTCCCAGCCGAAGCTCCAAGTAAGAGATCTGAATATGAAGACTGGGCGAACACAAAATTGGCGCATATGGCGTGATAGTGTGAGCGCCAACTCAGCGGTTATTCACTTTGTCCTGCCGACTTTTTGATATTTCAGCGGAAATATTGTCATTCCTACATCGTGTGTTGGACCGTATATTTCACTGTGGGGGTTGGGTTATTGACCTGTCATCTGGCAATGAGGGAAGAACTCTCTCCATAACTTAAGCTCTGTAGACGGTTTCCTCCCTTTTTCAGGAGACGCGACATTCCTCGTGTTTCCTTGTATTTCCGTTCTCGCTTAAAATCTATGGATGTCCGCAGCGTTGGTAGGCACTGACCAAGAAATTTGCTTTCCCCGGCTTGGGATGAGAGATGCTACATTGTGGAAGCTGGATTTTCCGACAATGGGATGAAAGACTCATTAGTTACCCATTTAGGCGTCAAAGTTAGCAAGATGATTTATTCGCCATCTATTGTCGCATTATAAATATTATGGGGATGAACCTATCCTTACTGCAGGTCTATGCGCTTAATAACAGATACAGACTTTTTTGTTTTGTGTGAAAATGAAGTCCGCGCATACCACCGGCGAAAAAAAAATGTTTTCTAGACATATAATTTCATAGTAAATTATAAATGAAGCACTCATAACGACACCTAGCGGCTATTGGGTATTTTAACAAGGCACTCAATTAGACTAATTGGAATGAATGAACAATGGGAATCGGCGAAATGGATAAACTACAAAGCAATGGCTAATAAAAGAATGTGGGAGAAGTAGAAATTAAATCAAACACACAAATTAACTAATTTTATACGAAAATGGAAGGAGACCAGAAGGGATACCAAACAAATAATTATAAATATTAGATGGCGGAAGTTCACAAAGAAATGGAAATCAGAAAAAACAACAAGAAATTGAACGCTAAAGTACAACATTAATGAATGAGCAATAAATGAGTTGTTTGATGTGAGAAATTTCACTGCAGAGTTTTCAATTACAATTCTTAAATAGTTTTGTTTTGATTAGCGTAATTTACTTAATTGATTTACATGGTCAATTTTAAGTCAGAATATAAATCTTACTTCTCTGCAAGAATAATAATGGCCATCTAGTAGCCGACGTGGTGTGATGGTAGCGTGCTCCGCCTACTACACCGAAGATCCAGGTTCTCGCTCCGGGCACAGCAACATTAAAATTTTAGAAAACAAGTTTTTTCAATTAAAAGAACATTTTTCTAAACCGCGTCGCCCTTGGCAGTGTTTGGCAAGGACTCCGAGTATATTTCTGCCATGAAAAGCTCTCAGCGAAAACTCATCTGACTTGCAGATGCCAATCGGAGTCGGCATAAAAACAAGTAGGTCTGTCCTGCCAAATTTGTAGTAAAATGAAAAGGACGACTTGAAAACAACTATATATGTAAGGCGCGATACCTCCGAAGAGATCTAAGCCGAGCTTCTCTTCCAATTTGCGTCGTGCTCCTCTTGATTTTCCTACAAATCGGCCGGATGGAACTACATGTTTTATGCCGACTCCGAACGGCATCTGCAAGGCAGATGAGTTTTTCAACTGAGAGCTTTTCATGGCAGAAATACACCCGGAGCGCTTGCCAAACACTGCCGAGGGACGACCCCGCTTAGAAAAATGTCTTCTAATGAAAACCCTTATTTCTAAAAATTTTGACATTACTTTGCCCGGGGTGTGAACTCAGGGCATACGGTGTGGTAGAAAAATAGGCAACTGCGGAGAAATGATGGACTTACTTTATTACTTAATTTGCGCTTAACGATTTTAACGGTAGGCGCTGAAATCGTTTTTCACTTGGTTCTTCAAGTGGAGTGTGGCCGCCTGGTTCTCTGCTTCCTTAGGCGGATTTCGATAAGAACACTTTTTGGCCGCTATCCGCCGTTTTTAAACGATGCCGTTGATAACGACTCTCAGCCGCTTCTTAATTTAGCTTGCTGCTGCTCATCAAACGTGCTGCTGTAGTAAGAAATCTGTTCGGAGGGTCCAAGAGTTTCGGTATGATTGGTAATATTATTAAGTGGAGTCTGTTTGATATTTATTTGAGGTAGCTTCTGCCTCCTCCACTTATTCTCTACACACAACTGCGGTTACCTCGTGTGAAAACCAAAGCATACACCCCAATAACTTCGTTATAAATTGTCTTTAACAAATACTCCAGAATGGCACGGATGCATAGCTAGCAATGGGTCTCATCATGAAAGTGGTGATCCATAAGATTGCAAGATGCTCTAGGAGAGAAATCCTACAAAAAAGTTTGGCTGCTTGCCAGTAAGAAAGGCCTTTTTGAAGTTCTCTATGCAATATCAGACTTCCATCAAGGATTGCACCAAGTTATTGTCATTTTCAAATTAAGTGAACGATGGGGGGAGACCAAAGAAAGCTCGGGCAGCATACTATACCTGGAAAAACGTTTCCGTGAGGAACTAAGGACTGTCACCGCATACATCAATGCCATGTACAATACAGTCATCGGTGCAAGGCGCTAGACAATATTAGCGAGCTACATAAGGTTGGGCAGATGCAAGGCTAGCATAACTGGGAATATAAGGCTCAGTGAGCTGCGCCCCTCAAGAAGGGTTAGACGTCATTTTTCGTTTGATGCCTCTACAAGGCAGGGATCGACCAAGACAATCCAACATGTGCAAATGTGATCATTTGACGATATTAGATGACATGGCAACAGGTCGATTAAAGGGGATCATAGCAGAGCTAACGTCCGAAACAGACCATATCACGGCGGTTGGTGACTTCCAGGTGCAGAACGTAAAATACCCTTTTAGGGAGGAATGAGAGGAAACCATGAATGAAACGAAACTGTATCTCGGAATGTACTTAAAGCATCTGCCGGTAAGTCACTCGTACTGACTTCTTGACTCATACAGTGCCTTCAGATGAAGGTCTGTGTCATAGAGAGTAGAACCAGACTGCTCCAAGACAGTACGATCTGAGATATCAGTGTAAAGATCTTTGTCGGCAGTGAGGCCTTAAGACCTCAGAGGGATTATAATCCAACGTGATAATGTCGGATATCATGTGGAGGTGTCGAGCCCTGCTGGCATCCATAATAAGGCGCGGCGATATTGAAAGGAATAAATTCACAGTTGAGATGGCCAGGAAGGGTTCCTCATTGGACGTCAGCGAGGCGGGCAACTCCGTACGTCCACCGCTGGGTTATATCCTGAGAAAAATCTAGGAACATGAGATTAGGGCAACGGACGTGCTGTGGATTAACCGAGATAATGCGCCGCAACAAAGTATTCATGGCCCTGTTTGCATGGTAAAGGAACTAGTTTCCT